>BQKN01049477.1:0-10728 GCA_022839385.1 Asparagus kiusianus | reverse complement strand
GGCTCGCGCCAGTGTCTTGTTTCGGCCTGGGGTGGGTCTGAGGTGAGATGATATCGAGATTATTATTTGTTTTCCAGGCTCGCGCCAGTGTCTTGTTTCGGCCTGGGGTGGGTCTGAGGAGCAGGGGTATTGAGATTGTTGATTAATTAAGATGAGTGATGTGATGGTTAGTTACATGTCCTTGATTCTTGGCTAAGTATGAGTCTTGTGAGATGTAGGCCGGTTGTACTTCTTTTCATACATAGATCGGGATTAATATTTAATTATCTATAATTTGAGACATATGGTATATACATGAGGGTTTCCTTGTTTGGATTATTTCGCTCGACGTACTACGTCTCGAGTTGTAGATTTTTAAGTATTAATTCCATCTATTGTATGACCGTGTTGCTTGGATGTTTTCTGATCGCTACCTGCATGATCTTGTCACTTGGTTGATTTTTGGATTTATCTGACTATTAGTATTCCAGTTGCATGCCTCTATCGTTATTACTATCATCACATGTTCTATTTCTATTTCTGTTATCGCATTGACCACGCATATGTTATTATTACTGTTATTGTATTTGTTTCTGCCTTGGGGGATCTTGCCGTGTGTTTCACACGCTGACGTACTCCTATTTTCTGGATGTATGTCAGATTTAGGAGATGAGCAGCCTCAGTTCGGGATAGTTCAGGAGCCAGAAGATTCTTAGCAAGTGTGTCTTGCAGAAGGAGTAGAAGTACCAGCTGAAGCGTAGTGGTTTTCTTTCGTAGTAGTAGCTAGACATTAAAACTCTTTTACCGTACTTTTCTTTAGTTAATGTTGGATTTAGTATTTTAACAGTATTTTCTTTATGGACCATGTATTTCTTATTTTCTAGTTGAACTGTTGTTGTAATAAGGGTACGTTTGACCCATATTTTTATGTCTGGGATGATTTACCATTGATGATATGTCTATTTTTATTCTGGGTTGTCCTTATATTCTTGCTATGTGTGATCGGGGACCTGTGACTTCGTATATTATATTGTTTCCAGACGCTTAGCGTATTAGGTTGAGAAGAAAGGAAAAAAGGAAAAAAATAGAGTATATTTCTTCTCAATCTAATACGTCGCGGGCTTGTTCACGTTCCGGTTCCCGTGTATTTTGGGAAACGGGGCGTGACATTAACACTACATCGCACCAACAAGTATGGTAATTATACTTCGATGGTGCTTCAAGAGCAGCTAATATGGCAATAACCCCCGGATGTTCTAAAGTCTCCTCCGGAGTTGGAGTTGTCTTAGTTTCCCCGGGGAAGCATGTGATGCCTCGGGCTTATTCACTGACTGATCCATGTTCCAATAACGTAGCCGAGTACAACACGCTTCTCATTGGACTCAGTTTTGCCAAGGAGCTGGGGGTCGAATATCTCGAAGCCTTTGGGGATTCTCAATTGATAGTCAACCAAGTCCGTGGAGAGTATGAAGTCAGGAACCAAGACCTGATCCTATACCACCAGGAGGCCATCAAAATGGCAGATTTTTTTGAAGAACTCTTTATTAAATACATCCCTCGTCTCCAGAACGCTTATGCGGATGTACTGGCAGCACTAGCGGTATCACTTGCGTAGCCTCCCGAAACTGAACTGCTAGTTACAGTAAGATCGCATCAACTCTGCATACCCATATAGAATATGGATATCGGAGAGGAAGATGATAGAAACATAAGCGCCAAGGAGGTGAACTCAACTCAAATTGGGTCTGAGTCCCGAGATTCGCGTTTTCCTATCATTGACTACGTCCAATATAGTATTTTGCCAGAGGATGTAAAAGAAAGGGAATCAATCCGCCGAAGAGCACCAAGATTCTTCTATAATACCGAGACCCATACATTATACCGTCGAGGGTACGATGGTTTGTTACTCCGATGCCTTTCGAACAAAGAAGCAGAAGAAGTTCTTAAGGAAGCACACGAAGGAGAATGTGGTGCGCATCAGCCCGGTCCCAAACTGTATGATCGCATCAGGAGAATGGGATATTTTTGGCCAACAATGGTTCATGATGCAATCGAATACGCCCGAGAATGTCATGCCTGTCAAGTACATGCAAATTATATGCACCAACCACCGGAGCGTTTACACACGTCAACCACATCTTGACCGTTCGAGACATGGGGTATGGACATTGTCGGTCCTATTTTGCCCCCTTTAGTCAAAGGTGATCGATTCATTCTCGCAATCACGGATTACTTTTTAAAGTGGGCTGAAGCGATTCCGCTTAGAGAAGTGAAGACGAACAATGTCATCAATTTCATCAAACATCATGTCATATACCGACACGGCGTGCCAAGACGGATCATTCATGACAACGGTCCACAGTTCATAAGCAACGCTTTCGTCAGGTTTTGTGACAAGTTCAAAATTCAAGATATTTCGTCAACAGCTTATTATCCCGCCTCGAATGGATTAGCTGAGGCTTTTAACAAGACGATCATTAAAATCCTGTCAAAGCTCGTGAAGACCAATAAACGAGACTGGGATGATAAACTCGGTGAAGCACTCTGGGCTTATCGTACCACCATACGCACACCTGCAGGAGCTACCTCATATTCGTTGGTATACGGATGTGAAGCTGTGCTACCATTGGAAATCCAGATCCCATCCTTTCGGATCGCTCTCGCAACTGAGATGACGATAGAAGAACAACATCAGAAACGTCTCGAAGAACTCGAAATGTTAGATGAAAAGCACTTGGAAGCTTAACAACACATTGAGTTTTATCAAGCCAGAATATCTAGGGCTTTTAACAAAAGAGTCCGACAGAGAAGCTTTAAGGAAGGAGATCTGGTCCTCGCTGCCCGCCGACCGATAATCCTCAACTCCAAGAAGAAAGGTAAATTTGAACCCAAATGGGAAGGACCGTTTGTGATAGACACAGTCTACTCAAACGGCGCATATCTCCTGATTACTCAAGAGGGCGCCAGGCAATTAATGCCAATAAATGGGAAGTTCCTGAAAAAGTACTATCCCTAGTACATTCAGGATAACCCATTTATCGGGAAGTTCTTTGAAGAATATTACACTTAATATTCTAGAGGATAACCCAAAATCATTTTCACCATCAAAATCCCTCACTGATCAATTTCAATTGACAGTGAGTCCACCAAAAGTGTCTTTCTGGCCTAAGCCACCAACAATTCCTTTCTTGATTCTTTCCACGAACAAGAGGTCCACTTTTAATTCAGAGTCCCCTTTCGATGAACGAAAGAACTCCCTTCTTTTTCTCTTTGGTTAAGCCTCCTCATGGTTATAACCGAAGTTAAAATTTCACTTCGATAAACGAGAAACTCATCTTCAGACTAGATAACCAATCCTATAAAAGGTAAGTTTATCTAGATCTTCCAGATTCTCGGAGTGGAGATCCCACTTCTAGTTTCTTTTGTGCTGGAAATAGAATATAAAATTCTTCCTTTCCAGAATCAATGAATAGAACATAAAATTCTTTCTTCCTTGTATTCGGGTTCGCCTTCACCCTAAAAAAAGACCGGGAAATAGAATATAAAATTCTTCCTTTCCCACACCAACCTTTTTCAAGAATTTATCAATCTAGGATTCATCCTAGGAAGTTTATCCCGAATCCTAAGCAGGGATAAGTCTGCGCCTAACACGCGCTGCCGGTTTAGTCTTTCTCCGTAGAAAAAGACATCAGAGTTTGATTCTGGGGTATCCTATCCTGAAACCTAAGCAGGGATAAGTCTGCGCCTAGCCCGCGCTGCCGGTTAGTTCTTAACCGTTAAAAAGAACACCCGCCCACATATTCAACATTGTGACAGGTTGTTATTAATAACACCAAAATCCATGCCTTACATGCATGAGGAATTTCATCCTGAATCCTAAGAAAGGATATGCCGATGCCTAACAGGCGTCGCCAGGTTAGTCTTTTACTGTCCAAGAAGACACCATAACCTAATTCTGGGGACCTTTATCTCGAAGCCTAAGTAGGGATAAGTCAGCGTCTAATACACGTTGCCGGGTAGCCTATTCCCGTAACAAATGGTAAAGCCTATGTATTCGACATCATAGCACAAAGTCTCAGAGAATTCACTCTCTTAGCATAACGTTACATGTGGAACGGATTTAGACAATCTGCATGCTAGCCCGACTCAAACGGTAGTCGGTAAAGGCTTATCAAACCCGTTGAGGGCTGAGGGTTTGCCAAAAATCCTGTGAGTATTATGGTCAATCATTCCAAACAGAGTGAGAAATCATAATAAAGATAAAGATAAAACCATTTCCACTAAGAGGATCAAAAGTCAAAATATCCAGTAAATGAAATCATACATCAAGCCCATGGCTAAAAATCTGCTGACTAAACTTAGACAGCTTCTCATCATAAGCTTGCTTAAGCTCATCCTGCAATTCAGCTCTGATGGACTCTTCAGTGGTGGCTAAAGTCTTCACAGCAACCTCCTCCGTCTCGGCAAGCTTCTGCTTCAAGGATTTCAACTCCTCAGATAAGGCAATGTGGGCTTGCTAATCCTGTACCTTCGTCATTTGAAGGATACTCAAAGCCTCCTCTTCTTCACGAAGTCCTCTTCTGAACTGTTCTATCTTGGTCTCGCAAGAGGCAATGAAAAAGTCAAGATCGGCAAGTGAAGATGATCTAACAGTAAGGTTGGCCTCAACTCGATCTACCCGATCCCGCTGCACCTGAATCTCAAACTCAACAAAAGCTCGAGTATCGCGCCATGTCTGTAAGCGAGTATCCAAATTGGCAGCAATGAATGAAGAGGCGCCCGCATCACGGAGCTCACGTAACATCTGAAGCTCGTGCTCTAGGCAATCAAGGTCATCAATTATAGCCTTCGCCAGATCCGGATATCCTGCATCCCTTATTGAATTTATTCTGGAATCAAGGAAAGGCTTGAATTGGTGAAGGAAGAGTCCGCCGTGGAAGAATTTGCCAATCATAGTATTCACGAAGGAGAAGAAGGAGCGAACTTCTATACAGATGACGATCTTCTCAGGATCGTTGTCTGATAACAACTCCTTCACGAGGACATGAAGCCGAGAAGAAAGCCCTACACAAAAAGGAGGAAATCCGTCAAAAGCCTTGATGAGGAAATAAATGACATTTCTCAGTTCCTTAATTTATACCTCCTTCCCCTTGAGTCATTGGGGGTAGTGGAGGTGTAACCGCTGTTGATGTATCAGCTGGTGTAGTTGGTCTCACAGACGGCTCAATAGGATCAGTCTTGACAAAAGCTTCTGTCAAACACAAAACGGAATTTTCAGATTCATCATATTATAGCTGCATTAGTCAAAAAATGGCTAGTCCTATAATTAACCTGAGAAGAGGCACGTATCTTCAAAAGGACCATCCTCGGAATTCTTAGGGAGTGTAGACTCAGGAAACATGTCTTCAGGCATTTGGTCATCAATCTGAGGAGAGCTATACATGAAGTGGAGCATAGGAGTGTCCACAAGCAAACCTTCCTCGTCAAAATCATCAGTCGAAAAATCTGACACAAGAAAATATAAATGTGAAAGAAGAATAAAGAGACTACGACCAATGAAAATGAGTTACCTCCTACGGATGTGTTAGGCTCTCTACTCCCAAGGTCCATGTTTGCCCCCTGCAATTTATCTAAAAGAGCAAGAAGCATAGAGACAATTAAGGGAGGCACGAATTCTGAATCGTTCAACTCCTTTGTTTGCCATCTAAAGGGTATATTGTCAATGGTAGATGTACCTAGATTCGCTGAATCGGGTCCTACATTGATAGTCTCCCTAACGTCGGCAGCTTCTGTAGGCTTTTCTACCTGGTGTGGTAAGTCAGGCTCACCAGAAAATGTAAAATCATGAGGAGCAGGATCGAGACTCATCTCGCCTTCCCCACGCTCTCCTATATAGAGATGGAAAAGCATGAGCCCGAAGTTCTGAATGATCAAGAGGATGGTCTATAGGGTAGATGTTACCTCCGTCGCTAGCGGGATCATCACCAGCCAAATCCATCTCAGGTGCTCGTGGATCTGCACGCGGCTTGTGGGCTAGTCTCTTCCGCCTAGCAGCTGGGACAACAATCGGAGGTCTCGCCTGAGTAAAAGGACGGAATTCTTCTTCCTTATCAACCACTGTCCCTGAAACATCAAACAGTTGTCAAGATTAATAATTCTGGAGGACAGAGAGAAAAGATAGCTTATTAACCTCGCTCAAAATATTCCTCGTAATCTTTAGGATCTCCGCCTGAGGCCTCTTCAGCAGAATTGAAGGTCTTTTTTCCTTCTTCGTCGATTCGACGAGTCTTGCTCCGCGTCCTCTGTGACCGAGCATCTTCCTGAATCGCACGAGAATCAGCCTGAGAAGCCTCCTCAGCCACTAACTCTGCAATCGGCTTCACAGGGACGGGTTTGTTAGTTGTTAACAACCACCTGCAGCTCAAGAAGGTAAGCTTTAACTGACGCTCAGCACTCGGGAGACTGAACTTAGCACCAGTGCAGCCCGTCACGGTCCACAGCCTTGCCCAAAGACCATCCACCAAACCGCCATGAGTCCGAAGCTGCTGACGCAGGTTCCCGACATAAAGCTGATCATAGCCAAACTGGCGACCGAATCGGCAGGGTAGATATGGCTCCATGAAACACTGATTCCTCACCCGGAAGGTCAGATAACCCGGTCTAATGTTCACTAGCCAATTAAAGCAGCCGATATCTAAATGAGTTCGGTACTCCCTCGGCCTCTCCTCATCAGTCAAACACTCGCTATATCGGCTGAAGAACTGCAGGAAGCAACTGGAAAATGCCCAACACTTGTGGACCTGTAGCTGTTTCCTGACTTCAAGGAATCCTCGCCCCTCCCACCTGCCATTCTCAAACAACTGTAGTAGGGGGACAGAGCGGTCTGTGGTGTTAGGTACCAACATCATATCAGAACAATGAAGGACGAACCAAGCCATCAAATAAGTGTATGGAAGCTCCACCTTAATAAGAGGAATCCGAGCCGACGGTACACCTTCTTTCTGTGTGAAAGCACTAGAAATCTGTCGAAGCCCTCGATGAATGTTAGATACCATCACCGGAAGAAGCGAAAGTTCCTTTTTGTAAGCAAGCTGAACTGCTAGGTAGAGCACTTCCAATGGCAAAATGTCACTGGACTAATACGGGACCACGCATTTCTTTAACCAGATAGCGAGGTAACCGGCAAGAAGGGTCATCGGCTGAATCGATGCGGTCGCATGCCACAAGAATGATTTAAACTTGGTCCCTGCAGGAAAGCCAGTCTCGGGATGCTAATGGTATAGGAGTGAGCGTCAATCTTCTTCAGCAGACCATTAACCTCTGAAGGAGTAAGCGTTGCCAGCTCACAAATAGCCTCGCCAGAATTGCTCTCTAGATTTCTGACCAAGTAACACGCGAACTGCTTCAGGCTCACCTGTGACTTAGTCCTCTTCGCTAAAGGCTCAGACTGCGCCAAGGCAATATGGTAGTGACATGTGAGATCCCATAAAGTCTCATAGCGGTTGGGCATGCGGTCCTTCAGTTGACTCAACTCATGGTTAGAGGGAAAGTACTCCTGATATAACATCTGGCCCATGGGCAAACCAGAAATCTTGTGCATCTCATGGAGAGCCAAGCCCAACTCTCCGTGCCTAGTCAGGAAAGTGTTCGAATCCGGGTTATAGAGCTCGTACAAAGCGAAGAAATGTTTAGCGCTGACGGGTAAACCATACATGGTGGAACGAATAGCTGCATATAGACCACAAGCGTGCAACTCCTCGCTCCATCGGCTTAAGACGTAGTTCGTCATACGAGCCCACCAAAGCTTGTCTAAAGAATGGACCCAGCCATAGAATCTGTGGCGCAATGCAGGCATCTCCCGTCCTAAGTCGGTGAGACGATTCTTCAAAGTAGAAGCAGAAGCAAGAAACTCGTTACGCGGCGGTGTATCCAGTCCTAATACTCCAGGTCGCAATCTAATGATATGACTCCTGCTCGAACCAGGAGCTGCCTGATGGGTAATATAGCCACAGTGAATGCTCTCATGCTCCTCCGTTAAACGCCACGACATCTCCCGTGTCACGGCCTGACACCTGAGCTCAGTCAATGAGCGGTAACGAGAAATCTTAGGCAAATATAGAAAACCCTCATCATCTTTATGAAGCCACTTCTCGGTACCAATAAACACTGCATCAGGATCTTCAACAGAGTCATCGAATAAAAAGTCAGTCTTCCTGAGAGGCTGAACAGAGCTGGTATCCTTCACGAAAGGCGCATCAGTAATCAACTGTCGAAGAACTCGATGTCCACCTTCCTTCACCACTTGGGCAACCTCTGGCAACGTGCCCGAAGCAAACTGAGGGGTAAGTGGAATAGGTGAAAAATCATCAGAGGTCGAATAATACTCATCACGACGCCCGTCCACTGCATGAGATGAGAACGCTCCAGAGGGATATTCCACTGAAAACAAGCAATTAAGCGTTTGTTAATCTCAGTTATAAAAGGAAGTTGAACTCATCTTATGAATGGGTAAGATAGAGTCACTGCCTTATAAAGGGTGAGACGATTTGGCCACATTATGCATTCATAAGATAGGGTATATCAACAATATATCCCTGCCTTATAAGGCACAATGTAGCGTCAAAGCGCCCCCTTTATTTACTTTGAGATATGGTTTTGACCAAGCAAAACCTATCTTTAAAGCGTCAATCCTCACCAAGGAGAATCAAGGCTCTTCCCAATTGTCTCACCAAGGAGAACAAAACGAGGATAAAGGATTAATCTACAAATCTTGAAATACGCCAAAAAGAGAGCTCACCAGTGTACGAGGGAAGCACGCCATCAGCTGACGCAGTAGGGGATTGACCTCTCGGGATATGCGACATGGTGATCTGTAAAATAAATCAGGGGATCAGATACAAAAATTTTTAGTTAGGGTGACAAACTCTAACCCTAAAATTTTACCCCCTCTTTATTGCAATTAAACCCCTCAGATCTCCAAATTCTACCCCCTGAAATATGAGCTCGAGGCGTCAAATCACAACCCTAACCCTCATATACAATCCCACAAATTCATATACTAAATTAAACATGAAATATGCCAAAATTATGGAGGATTTACCTGAGGAAAAGCTCGAAAATCCGACAAAAAAATCAGATCTTGAAGGAGGCTCGAACCACGTGCTCGAGGGGCCTGAGAGAAAAATTTATATGGAGATTTTGAAGGATTTCTCAGTCTAAGATCAAAAGGAAAGATAGATCTAAGATGAATTTGAAGGTTTAGAGGAGAAAGGATGCACGAGGGAAGAGAAAATTCAAAAAAAAAGGAGAGGAGGGGGGGCGGCCCTAAAGAGAGGAAAAGGAGCTCTTTTATAAAGTGAACCAGCCTTGAACCGGACCAGACCAAGTTGAACCAGACCAGACCAGGATAAATCAGTTCAAAAGAGGCTGAACCAGGCCAAACCAGGCTGAACCAGATCAAACCAGGATGAATTAGTCTGAACCAGGCTAAACCAGTCTTGAACCAGTCCTGAACCAGTCTTGAACCAGGTTGAACCAGTCTTGAACCAGGTTGAACCAGTTTTGAACAAGTTTGAACCAGATTTGGACCAAAATTCAAATTGGAGCTGAACCGAGTATCGAAACGACTTCAAATCGACAGATGGTTCAGTCCCTTATTTATTCATTCCTCTCTCACACATTCGGAAGGGTCAGGAGATTTTTTGAGCCTAATTACTGCCTTTTTTGGGTCATTATCAGGCCGGTTCAGCTCATTCGGACCTGAAAAATACTCCAATAAGGTATACGAGTATAAACTATTCCCTATTTTTGTTGAGAAATTTCTGGAGAGTATTTTTTCTAAAAATATTCTTAAGGATAACTCAACAACACTCCGAAAAGTATAAGAGTATAAACTACTTCTCAAGACTCCAGTAGACGTATGAGTATAAACTGTGTCAAAACACCAAACAACGCGTTGCAAATGAAGACTCAACAATCGATGGTCGGTTCTATGTTGAAACAGCAAACACGAGCTAAAGATTAGAAAATCAGGAATTGACTTCAAGTTCAAAATTCCGACAACGGTCAGACAATAAATGCAGCACCGGAACCCTTGCAGACATTCGACAAAGCACCGAATAGCCTGGAGGATTGAAAGAATCAAGAATAGAAGCCATTCCAAGGTCCCGTTACACCGATTGAAGGTTGGGACAATCATATCCAAAATATCCCAGACTCTTCTATAAAAGAATGAGGCTGAAATACTTTGGAGGGGGTATCTGTAGGCGTATAAAACTGCTTATAGGTCCCTTAACACAGCTCAACACAGTGATTCGACAAACCAACGAATTATCGGGCGATATATCCAAGCATGATCGTTAGACCACAACACCGAAGCCAAGTGAGACGCGACGAAGCGGATTAACGAGGCGACGAGGTTAACGAGTCGTACGCAAACAACGGAATACATCCAATCGCGTGCCCAATCAAGCTAACGGGTCAATGAATCAACGAGTCATCCAACCGTAAAGTCCACCACATCAAACAAGATCGGGAGCGGACTCGAAAGCGGATTTACTGCCAAATCAGGATCTGAACTGCCAAATCAGAGTCCAGATCAACAATGAAGTTCGGATAAACCGCGAAACCAGAAAACGGGCGAAGAAGCAAACACCTGGAGGGCTCGGCCAAAACCGAGTCACTCCTAGGTGGCTCGGCCAAAGCCGAGCCACCTAGGTGGCTCGGTGGCCGAGCCACCAAGTGGTGGCT
>BQKN01049476.1:0-10723 GCA_022839385.1 Asparagus kiusianus | reverse complement strand
TCCTTTGGTTTGAGAGTTTTGGCTGAGTTTCTTAGAGGGTATAAATACCCTTTGCTGATGTCTTTTCAATGTTGATTAAGAGAGTTTTAAAAATAAGTTTAAGAAAGTTTTAATCAAGGGTTTAAGTTTGTTTAAAGTGTGTTTATAAGCTTTTAAGCATTTGAGTGTTTTCGGTTTTGTGAATCAATTTCACAAGAGCAAGTGGAGATCATCCTTGGTTTTTGAGCATTCACTCTTCTCACTCTCTCTTGTCATCTATAGAGAAGTTTCCTTAAACTCAATTCTAGCATTTTATAAGTTTGTTCTTAATTTCATAAGCTAGATTTTATATTGAGTTTATATTGCTTTATCTCTTTGTTCACACACAACCTATTGAGCTTATTGTATTTACATTCATAGTATATTTTGGGTTGTGGGATTTGTGACTAAGAGTTGTGCTTAATTGAGTTCTCACTTAGTTTAGAGAATAATCATTATATTTATATTGTGCTTATTGAGAGATTCACTTGTAATACACTTGTACACCGAGAGAAGTGTGTGGTGAGAGACGGGGTCGAATCCAAGAGGAGTGGCGTCGGTTGACGTGCCTAGGGAGAGGTTGTAACCGAGCACTTGAGGAGGAGGATACGGGCTAGGACCAACACTTAGTGTGTGAGGTGTGATTACATAGTGATTGTATTGTGAGGTGTAAACGTTGTTCGGGTGAACGTAGAAAACCCGGTTGTGATAGTGGAGATCTCCTCGAGGTGAGGAGCGGGGACGTAGGTCGTGGGGACCGAACCTCGTAAACATATCGTTTTGTTTGTGATTGCATTGGCGTACTTTTACATTCGTGCTTATTATCCATATTGCCTTTGTCAATTGCTCATTGTTGTTTTTCCTCTATCTAGTTTATATTGTTTACCCTTGTGTTAGTTGACATATCCTTACATATATCATTTTGTATATCTCTTTGGTAGGATATATCATCTTGTGTTAGTTTATATATCCTTGCATATATTTCTATCATATAGGATATATCACCTTGTGTATATTGCATTTTCTTGCACATAACCCTTTGTATATCTATCTTAGAAGAATATATTTGTTAAGTATTTTTAATTGGCATTTAATCGGATTAGATTAGCATAAGACCCTAATCACCCCCCCTCTAGGGTCCAACAGTAGAAACAATACTTCAGCAGTAAAGAATTCTTTCGACACTGCAGCAACACTATGGTGGTTGAACTAGAGTAGGGAAAACCGAAAATGTGTTTTTTACTGCAGCAAAACACTGTAGTAGGTATTTTGAAATAAGTGTTGTGTTTTTTATTTGAATATGGTTTAGCTCTAAAAACACCATAGTTTTCAAAAGATCAAAGTTATAGGTCTCTTTGACAGCTTTCTAATGAATCTTGAATCAACTCATTTTGAGGTCGTATGAGAAAATTATAGAGAAAACACAGAAACACTCATATACATAGTATACTGTAGCATTTTTTTTACTGTGCGTATCTTACTGTATGCACTACACTGCAGCAGATGAGAAGGTTTTTGCGACACTGTAGCATCTACACTGCAGCAACAAACTGTAGCAGCAAAGAATTCTTTCGCACTGTAGCAACACTGTAGTTGATTGGGACTATAGCAATGTTGCTGCAGAAGGAAAAATAAAAAATGTGATTTACTATAGCATTTTACGCTGTAGCGACAATACTTTAGAAGTAAAGAATTTTTTTGACATTACAGCAACACTGTGGTGGTTGAACTGTAGCAAAGGGGTATTACATCGGGAAAAACCGAAAATGTGATTTTTACTATAGCTAAACAATGTAGCAGGTATTTTGAAATAAGTCTTGTGCTTTTTATTTGAATATGGTTTATCTCTAAAAACACCATGGTTTTCAAATATATTATATTTTATTTTTGATTAAAACATCATGGAAACAAATAAATACGATGGTATCTTAACGGGGCCTTCACTATTTTATAGGATTCTTTTGTTCCATCAAACAAGAACAAATAAAACCCTTCTCGGGTTTCGGCTCCGAACTCATACCCTCAAACCCGATAGCAACCCCAAATTCAATGAGAACCGTCGATGCTGATCCTACGACCAGCAGAAACCAAATTCGCTCTATTTAAAACTCTAGAAACACCCCCATCATCCTCCACTCTCTTTGATTGCGTCCGCCCTCAAACATCTCTCTAGATCCAAAGGTCTTTTCAATTCTCTCTACACTTTTTGGATCTCTCGCTATGGTTCCATCTCGACTGATTCTTTTTTGTTCCATTTGGTTCTGATATCTTCTTAGTTTTTTAGATCAATTCAAATGATGATAAATGTCACATTTTGATTTTTAAGTAATTATTAAAGTGTGTATAATTTTTTTCCAACTTAATACCGATAAATAGTGTGATGGTAGAGTTGATGTTAAGCTTTATCATTTGTGATTTATAGGCATATTTTCTGAATTTTGGAGTGGATCAAAGCATCTGAATTGTCTTGTCTTATTTCCATGATCAAAGCATTTGTGATTTCTTTAGAATATTTTCTTGTATTATTTTTTGTTTGTAAAAGCTTGAAGTTCTAGTGATTAATTGTAAAACGTTAAAAATTAAAATGTAATGTTATATGAGAAGGTTATAGATGAAATACAGAACACTCATATACATAGTACACTGTAGCATTTTTTTTACTGTGCGTATCTTACTGTATGCACATCACTACAGCACCTGAGAAGGTTTAACGACACTATAGCTTTTACACTGTAGCAACAACTGTAGCAGCAAGGAATTTTTCGCAATGTAGCAACACTGTAGTTGATTGGAACTGTAGCAATGTTGATGCAGCAAGAAAAAAAATATGATTTACTATAGCATTTACGTTGTAGCAACAATACTGCAGAAGTAAAGAATTTTTTCGACACTGCAGCAACACTGTGGTGATTGAACTGTAGCAGGGGGGTACTATAGCGGGGAAAAAACCAAAAATGTGATTTTTACTGTAGCAAAACACTAAAGCAGGTATTTTGAAGTAAGTTTTGTGTTTTTATTTGAATATGATTTAGCTCTAAAAACACCATGGTTTTTAAATAACGATATTTTATTTTTGATTAAAACATCATGCAAACAAATAAACACGATGATATCTAAACGGGGCCTTCACTATTTTATGGGATTCTTTTGTTCCATAAAACAAGAACAAATAAAATCCTTCTCGGGATTGGGCCTCAAACTCATACCGTCAAACCCGATAGCAACCCGAAATTCAATGAGAACCGTCGATGCTGATCCTACGACCAGTAGAAACCAAATTCGCTCTATTAAAAACCCTAGAAACACCCCCATCATCCTCCACTCACTTTGATTGCCTCCGCCCTCAAGCGTTTCTCTAGATCCAAAGGTATTTTTAATTCTCTCTACACTTTTGGATCTATCGCTAGGGTTCTATCTCGACTGAATGTTTTTTTTGTTCCCATTGATTCTGATATCTTCTTAGTGTTTTAGTTTCCGCATCTAGGTAGCTGCTTTATTACTTAATCATGGTGTTCTGCCTTGATTGCAAATATGTATTTGTGTGAAAAAGATTGGATCCTTAGGAGATTTTATGGGTGTAGAAGAAAGCATCCTTGAAGGTTTAATCTTGTGAAGCTGTTTTCTTTTCACCGCTTTTAAATTGTATTTAATAATCTCTAACAAAATTTGATTTTTAAGTAATTATTAAAGTGTGTATAATTTTTTCCCATCTTAATACCGATAAATAGTGTGATGGTAGAGTTGATGTTAAGCTTTATCATTTGTGATTCATAGGTATATATTCTGAATTTTAAAGTGGATCAAAGCTTCTGAATTGCAAAATTTTCTGATTTCTTTAGAATGTTTGCTGGTCTTATTTTGTTTTTGTAAAAGCTTGAAGTTCTAGTGATTAATTGTAAAACCCTAAAAATTTAAATGTAATATCATATGTTGATAAATGACACATTTATATATGTGAGTATGTTGGGAATTGATTTGAGATTAATTCCATGTATATATGTTAATATTTGAGTGTGAATACAAATCTGGTGAAATAACTACTTAAACATTTTTACATTTTATACACTGATAATTTTATAATATGGGAAAACTCAAAAGATCAAAGTTGTAGGTTTGTTCAATAGCTTTCTAACGAATCTTGAATCAACTCATTTCGAGGTCGTATGAGAAAGTTATAGCCAAAACACAGAACACTCATATACATAGTACACTGCAGCTTTTTTTTGTGTGCGTATCTTACTGTTTGCACAACACTGCAGCATGTGAGAAGGGTTCGTGACACTGTAGTGTTTAAACTGTAGCAGCAAAGAATTCTTTCGTAATGTAGCAACACTGTAGTTTATTGGGACTGTAGCAATGTCGCTGCAGCAGGAAATAAAAAAATATGATTTACTATAGCATTAATGTTGCAGCAACAATACTGCAGAAGTAAAGAAATTTTTCGACACTGCAGCAACAATGTAATGTTATATGATGATAAATATCACATTTAAATATGTGAGTATGTTGGGAATTGATTTGAGATAATTCAATATATATACATGAATATACTAGTGCGAATAAAATTTGGTGAAATGACTAGTTAAACGTTTTTGAATTTTACACATTGATAATTTTATAATCTCGGAAAACTTAAAAGATAATAGTTGTAGGTCTCTTCGACAGATTTCTGACGAATCTTGAATCAACTTATTTCGAGGTCGTATGAGAAAGCTATAACCAAAACACAGAACACTCATATACATAGTATACTATAGCTTTTTTTACTGTGCGTATCTTACTGTATGCACAACACTCCAGCAGCTGAGAAGGTTTCGCGACAATGTAGTAGTTACACTGCAGCAACAAAACTGTAGCATCAAAGAATTCTTTCACACTGTAGCATCACTGTAGTTGATTAGGACTGTAGCAATGTTGCTGCAGCAGGAAAATAAAAAATATGATTTACTTTAGCATTTTACGCTGTAGAAACAATACTCCTGCAGTAAAGAATTCTTTCGACACTACAGCAAAACTATGGTGGTTGAACTATAGCAGGGGGTACTATAGCAGGAAAAACCAAAAATATGTTTTTTACTATAGCAAAACACTGTAACAGGTATTTTGAAATAAGTTTTGTGTTTTTTATTTGAATATGGTTTAGCTCTAAAAACACCATGGTTTTCAAATACGTTATATTTTATATTTGATTAAAACATCATTGAAACAAATAAACACGATGGTATCTAAACGGGGCCTTCACTATTTTATGGGATTATTTTGTTCCATCAAACAAGAACAAATAAAACCCTTCTCGGGTTTGGGCTCCGAACACATACCCTCAAACCCGATAGCAACCCCAAATTCGATGAGAACCGTCGATGTTGATCCTACGACCAGTAGAAACCAAATTCGCACTATTTAAAACCCTAGAAACTCCCCCATCATCCTCCACTCTCTTTAATTGCCTCCGCCCTCAAACATCTCTCTAGATCCAAAGGTATTTTCAATCCTCTCTACACTTTTGGATCTCTCTCTATGGTTCCATCTCGACCGAATGTTTTTTTGTTCCCTTTGGTTCTGATATCTTCTTAGTGTTTTAGTTTTCACATCCAGGCTGTTGCTTTATTACTTAATCATGGTGTTCTGTCTTGATTGTAAATACATGTTTGTGTGAAAAAGATTGGATAATTGGGAGATTTTATGGGAGTAGAAGAAAGTATCCTGGCTATTTTGAAGGTTTAATCTTACGAAGTTGTTTTCTTTTCACCGTTTTTAAATTGTAATTAATAATTTCTAACAAATTTTGATATTTAAGTAATTATTAAAGTGTGTATAATTTTTTCCCATCTTAATACCGATAAATAGTGTGATGATAGAGTTAATGTTAAGCTTTATCATTTGTGATTCGTAGGCATATTTTATGAATTTTGAAGTGGATCAAAGCTTCCGAATTGCAAAATTTTCTAAATTTCTTCAGAATGTTTTCTGGTCTTATTTTGTGTTTGTAAAAGCTT
Source organism: Asparagus kiusianus (assembly GCA_022839385.1). Lineage (NCBI taxonomy): Eukaryota > Viridiplantae > Streptophyta > Magnoliopsida > Asparagales > Asparagaceae > Asparagus > Asparagus kiusianus. The sequence goes on along the minus strand of BQKN01049476.1, from coordinate 4,709 downwards.
GAAGTTCTAGTGATTAATTGTAAACCTTGAAAATTTAAATGTAATGTTATATGATGATAAATATCACATTTATATATGTGAGTATGTTGGGAATTAATTTGAAATCAATTCAATGTATATATGTGAATATATGAGTGCGTATAAAATCCGGTGAAATGAGTAGTTAAATGTTTTTAAATTTTACACATTGATAATTTTATAAACTAGGAAAACTTAAAAGATAAAAGTTGTAGGTCTCTTCGACAGATTTCTAACGAATCTTGAATCAAATCATTTCGAGGTCGTAAGAGAAAGTTATAACCAAAACACAGAACACTCATATACATTGTATACTGTAGCTTTTTTTTACCATGCTTATGTTACTGTATGCATAACACTGCAGCAGCTGAGAAGGTTTTGCGACACTGTAGCATTTACACTGCAACAACAAAACCGTAGCAGTAAAGAATTCTTTCACACTGTAGCAACACTGTAGTTGATTGGGACTGTAGCAATGTTGCTGCAGCAGGAAAATAAAAAATATGATTACTTTAGCATTTTACGTTGTAGAAACAATAATAAAGCAGTAAAGAATTCTTTCGATATAGCAGCAAAACTGTGGTAGTTGAACTGTAGTAGGGGAGTACTATAGCAGGGAAACCGAAAATATGTTTTTTTACTGTAGCACAACACTGTAACAGGTATTTTGAAATAAGTTTTATGTTTTTTATTTGAATATGGTTTAGCTCTAAAAACACCATGGTTTTCAAACACATTATATATTTTTTTGGTTAAAACATCATGGAAACAAATAAACACGATGATATCTAAACGGGGCCTTCACTATTTTATGGGATTATTTTGTTCCATCAAACAAGAACAAATAAAACCCTTCTCAGGTTTGGGCTCCGAAGACATACCCTCAAACCCGATCACAACCCCAAATTCGATGAGAACCGTCGATGCTGATCCTACGACCAGTAGAAACCAAATTCGCTGTGTTTAAAACCCTAGAAACTCTCCGATCATCCTCCACTCTCTTTGATTGCCTCCGCCCTCAAACATCTCTCTAGATCCAATGGTATTTTCAATTCTCTCTACACTTTTGGATCTCTCGCTATGGTTCCATCTCGACTGAATGTTTTTTTTGTTCCCTTTGCTTCTGATATCTTCTTAGTGTTTTAGTTTTCGCATCTAGGCTGCTGCTTTATTGCTGAATCATGGTGTTCTGTCTTGATTGTAAATATATGTTTGTGAGAAAAAGATTGGATCATTGGGAGATTTTATGGGAGTAGAAGAAAGCATCCTGGCTATTTTGAAGGTTTAATCTTGCGAAGTTGTTTTCTTTTCACCGCTTTTAAACTGTATTTAATAATTTCTAACAAAATTTGATTTTTAAGTAATTATTAAAGTGTGTATAATTTTTCCTCATGTTAATACCAATAAATAGTGTGATGGTAGAGTTAATGTTAAACTTTATCATTTGTGATTCATAGGCATATTTTCTAAATTTTAAAGTGGATCAAAGCTTCCGAATTGCAAAATTTTCTGATTTCTTCAGAATGTTTTCTGGTCTTATTTTGTGTTTGTAAAAGCTTGAATTTCTAGTGATTAATTGTAAACCTTGAAAATTTAAATGTAATATTATATGATGATAAATATCACATTTATATATGTGAGTATGTTGGGAATTGATTTGAGATCAATTCAATGTATATATGTGAATATACGAGTGTGAATAAAATGCGATGAAATGACTAGTTAAATGTTTTTGCATTTTACACACTGATAATTTTATCATCTGGGAAAACTTAAAAGATAAAAATTGTAGGTCTCTTCGACAGCTTTCTAATGAATCTTGAATCAACTCATTTCGAAGTCGTATGAGAAAGCTATAACCAAAACACAGAACACTCATATACATAGTATACTATAGCTTTTTTTACTGTGCGTATCTTACTGTATGCACAACACTGCAGCAGCTAAGAAGGTTTCGCGACAATGTAGTATTCACACTGCAACAACAAAACAGCATCAGCAAAGAATTCTTTCGCACTGTATTACACTGTAGTTGATTGGGACTTTAGCAATGTTTGTTGTAGCAAGAAAATAAAAATGTGATTTACTGTAGCATTTACGCTGTAGCAACAATACTGCAGTAGTAAAGAATTCTTTCGACGCTACAAAAACACTGTGGTGGCTGAACTGTAGCAGGGGGTACTGTAGTAGGGAAAAAACCAAAATTTTGATTTTTTACTATAACAAAACACTCTAACAGGTATTTTGAAATAAGTTTTGTGTTTTTTATTTGAATATGGTTTAGCTCTAAAAATATCATGGTTATCAAATACATTATATTTTATTTTTGATTAAAGCATCATTGAAACAAATAAACACGATGGTATCTAAACATGGCCTTCACTATTTTTTGGGGTTCTTTTGTTCCATCAAACAAGAACAAATTAAACCCTTCTCGGGTTTGGGCTCCGAACGCATACCCTAAAACCCGATAGCAACCCCAAATTCGATGAGAACCATCGATGCTGATCCTACAACCAGTAGAAACCAAATTCGCTCTATTTAAAACCCTAGAAACTCCCTCATCATCCTCCACTCTCTTCGATTGCCTCCACCCTCAAACATCTCTCTAGATCCAAAGGTAATTTCAATTCTCTCTACACTTTTGGATCTATCGCTAGGGTTCCATCTCGACTGAATGTTTTTTGTTTCCTTTGTTTCTGATATCTTCTTAGTGTTTTAGTTTCCGCATCTAGGTAGCTGCTTTTTTACTTAATCATGGTGTTCTGCCTTGATTGCAAATATATGTTTGTGTGAAAAATATTGGATCCTTAGGAGATTTTATGGGAGTAGATGAAAACATCCTGGCTATTTTGAAGGTTTAATCTTGCGAAGCAGTTTTCTTTTCTCCACTTTTAAATTGTATTTAATAATTTCTAACAAATTTTGATTTTTAAGTAATTAAATAAAGTGTGTATAATTTTTTCTCATCTTAATACCGATAAATAGTGTGATGGTAGAGTTGATGTTAAGCTTTATCATTTGTGATTCATAGGCATATTTTCTAAATTTTGAAGTGGATCAAAGCTTCCGAATTGCAAAATTTTCTGATTTCTTTAGAATGTTTTCTGGTCTTATTTTGTGTTTGTAAAAGCTAGAAGTTCTAGTGATTAATTGTAAATCCCTAAAAATTTAAATTTAATGTTATATGATGATAAATATCACATTTATATATGTGATTATGTTAGGAACTGATTTGAGATCAATTCAATGTATATATGTGAATATACGAGTGCGAATACAAATCTGGTAAAATAACTAGTTAAATGTTTTTGCATTTTACACACTGATAATGTTATAATCTAGGAAAACGTAAAATATTAAAATTGTATGTCTCTTCTATAGATTTCTAATGAATCTTGAATAAACTCTAGCCAAAACACAGAACACTCATACACATAGTATACTGTAGCGGTTTTTACTATGCGTATCTTATTATATCTACAACACTGTAGTAGTCGAGAAGGTTTTGTGACACTGTAGCAACAGACTATAGCAGTAAAGAATTCTTTCGTACTGCAACAACACTGTAGTTGATTGGAACTGTAGCAATGTTGCTACAGCAGGAAAATAAAAAATGTGATTTAGGCACTGTTTGGCAACAAAAAAAAGTATCTTATCTAAGAGCTTATGTCTTATTGACCTGGTTAATAAGCTAGTAGAGCTGTTTGGTGACCAAAAATAGAAGGAGATTATTTTGGTGATTGTGTCTTTTGCAAGTAGCTTTTGGAAAGCTACCTCAAGTAGCGTTTGTCTTTGGGAAGGAGCTGCCAATTTTTTTTTCGTTTTTGTCCCTAATAATTTTAATTTTATATCAATAACATTGCATGTTTTTTTAGTCATTTAACAAATTTAAGCTAGTTGTACAGCTACTTTTGCCAAACAGCTCTAGTCAGTCAGCTAGCTACACAGCTAACAGCTTTCAGCTACAATTTCACAGCGTTCAGCTAGCATAACAGCTTTCAGCTATAATCTCGCAGCTTTCAGCTAGTTTTGCCAAACAGAGCCTTACTGTAGCATTTTTTATGCTGTAGCAACAATACTGCAACAGTAAAGAATTCTTTCGACACTACAGCAACATTGTGGTGGTTGAACTGTAGAAGGGGATACTGTAGCGGGAAAAACGAAAATGTGATTTTTACTGTAGCAAAACATTGTAACATGTATTTTGAAATAAGTTATGTGTTTTTTATTTGAATATGGTTTGGCTCTAAAAACACCATGGTTTTCAAATACATGATATTTTATTTTTGATTAAAACATCATGGAAACAAATAAACACGATGGTATCTAAACGGGGCCTTCACTATTTTATGGGATTATTTTGTTCCATCAAACAAGTCCAAATAAAACCCTTCTCGGGTTTGGGCTCTGAACTCATACCCTCAAACCCGATCACAACCCCAAATTTGCTGAGAATTGTCGATGCTGATCCTACGGCCAATAGAAACCCAATTCGCTCTATTTAAAACCCTAGAAACTCCCCAATCATCCTCCACTCTCTTTGATTGCCTCTGCCCTCAAACATCTCTCTAGATCCAAAGGTATTTTCAATTCTCTCTACACTTTTGGATCTCTCGCTAGGGTTCCACCTCGACTGAATGTTTTTTTGTTCCCTTTGATTCTGATATCTTCTTAGTGTTTTAGTTTCC
>BQKN01049458.1:0-10415 GCA_022839385.1 Asparagus kiusianus | reverse complement strand
ATATTTCCTTTAAACCGGACAAATGCATTATTAGTATAAATAGAAAATTTGTTTTTGTTGCAAATCGCAAATCTAATGTGTACATTTTTGAGATGAAAGAATTAGTGAACCAAGATGTGAAGTGCCTTGCAGCAATAGATGAAAACCCTTGGATTTGGCATAAGAGGCTTGGACATGCAGACATGGAATTAATATCAAAATTGTCCAAGAGGAATCTTGTAAAAGGGTTACCTAACTTGCACTTCATCAAAGATACCATATGTGAAGATTGTGCCAAAGGTAAACAAACAAAATCTTCTTTCAAATCCATCAATGAGGTATCGACTTCTAAACCTTTGCAATTACTTCATCTTGATTTATTTGGTCATATGCGTGTTACCTCTCTTGGAGGCAAACACTATGTATTTGTGAATATTGATGATTTTTCTCGGTTTACATGGATAATATTTCTTGCAAACAAAAGTGATTGTTTTGAAGAATTTTCTAATCATGTCAAAAGAATTGAAAATGAAAAAGATTTGAAAGTTGTTAAAATAAGAAGTGATCATGGTGGTGAATTTCAAAATGATTTTTTCCATGAATTTTGTGCTCATCATGGTATAACTCATATGTTTTCCGCTCCTAGAACACCACAACAAAATAGTGTTGTTGAACGGAAAAATCGCACCATACAAGAGATGGCACGCACTATGCTAAATTTATTTGATTTGTCAAAATATTTTTGGGAGAAAGCCGTCAATACGGCTTGCCATGTTTTAAATCGTGTTTTAATTAGACAAAAGCTTAAGAAAACTCCTTATGAACTATTTTATGGAAAAACTCCTTTTATTGGTTATTTTCGTATCTTTGGTTATAAATAATTTATTTTAAATACAAAAGATCATCATGACAAATTTGATTCCAAAATTGATGTTGGTATTTTCTTAGGTTATGCACCTCAAAGTAAGGCTTATAGGGTCTTCAACAAACGAACTCTCGTTGTTGAAGAATCTATAAACGTTACTTTTGATGAGACTAATATTGGCTCTCAAGTTGTTTTACCTAGGAAAGATGATGATGATGATGTTGAGGGAGGATTGGACCTTTTACAAATCAATGATACACCCTCTATAGAAGCTCAAAAGGATGTGGATAGCTCCAATGCTCATGAACAAGTTGAACTTCCTAAAGCTTGGAAATTCACATCAAACCATCCAAAGGAATAAATAATTGGGAGCCTTTCACAAGGAGTTGTTACACTCTCAAAAGCTTTGGTGAGTGTGACAATGTTACTTTCCTATCTCAATTAGAGCCTAAAAAGATTAATGATGCTTTAAATGATGAATTTTGGGTTTTAGCTATGCATGAGGAACTAAACAATTTTAAAAGAAATGATATTTGAAAACTAGTTCCTAGACCTAACAATGCTAGTGTAGTTGGAACAAAATGAGTTTTTAGAAACAAACTTGATGAACATGGCATTGTTACTAGAAATAAAGCTCGTTTGGTTGTCCAAGGATACAATCAAGAGGAGGGCATAGACTATGACGAAACCTTTGCACCGGTTGCAAGGTTGGAATCTATTAGGATGTTTTTGGCATTTGCTAGCTTTAAAGATTTCAAATTGTTTCAAATGGATGTTAAAAGTACCTTTTTAAATGGTTTTATAGAAGAGGAAGTATATGTTGAGCAACTCCCCGGTTTTATAGATCATGCTTTTCCTAATCATGTTTACCGGGTTCAAAAAGCTTTATATGGGTTGAAACAAGCTCCTAGAGCTTGGTATGCTCGTCTCTCTAGTTTTCTTGTTGAAAATAGTTTTTCAAAAGGAACAATTGATAACACTCTTTTTGTGAGAAAAAGGAAAAATAATTTCATTTTAGTTTAAATATATGTTGATGATATCATTTTCGGTGCTACTAATGAATCTTTGTGTAAGGAATTTTCTAAGGTTATGTAGGATCATTTTGAGATGAGTATGATGGGAGAGCTTACATTCTTTCTCGGGCTCCAAGTCAAGCAAACTAAGGATGTGATATTCATTTCTCAAAGCAAGTATGCTAAGGAATTGGTGAAGAAATTCAATTTGGAGAATTCTAAGCATGCGCCTACTCCCATGAGTACAAGTGTGAAGCTTGACGCGGATGAAAGTGGTGAGGACGTGGACCAAAAACTATACCGATGTATGATAGGTAGTCTTCTTTATCTCACCGCTAGTAGACCCGATATCATGTTTAGTGTGTGTGCATGTGCACGTTTTCAAGCTTCTCCTAAATCATCTCATTTAATTGCGGTTAAAAGGATCATTAAGTATGTTAATGGAACTTTTAATCTTGGTTTATTCTATCCAAAGAGCACCTCTTTTGATTTATATGGTTTTTGTGATGCCGACTTTGCCGAATGTAAGGTAGATCGCAAGAGTACAAGTGGAACATGCCAATTCTTAGGAAATTCACTTGTTTCTTGGGCTTCCAAGAAACAAAATTGTGTTGCTTTGTCCACTACGGAAGCAGAATACATTGCCACCGGCTTATATTGTGCCCAAGTTTTGTGGATGAAACAAAGCTTGGTTGACTATGATTTAAATTTTCAAAATGTAAAAATCTTTTGTGATAACACGAGTGCTATAAATATTTCCAAAATTTGGTTTTGCATTCTAGAACCAAGCATATTGATGTGCACCATCATTTCTTACGCGATCATGTAGAGAGACAAGATGTATCCCTAGTGTTTGTTGACACAAAATCTTAATTAGCGGATATATTTACTAAGCCTCTTGGCGAGGATGATTTTTATCGCATAAGAAATGGCTTGAGCTTATGCAATATGTGAAAGTTCTATTTTGCTTGCGTATTTAGTTGCACTTTGCATGCATTTATCTTTACCCTATTTTTGATGGTGACAAAGGGGGAGAGAAATCTCCTCATTTGTTGCACATACTTAGGGGGAGCTCATAGATAGGGGGAGCACCTATCCATAAGCTATTGTTTATTTTTGCTCTTATATAATGGTTGGTTGTCATCATCAAAAAGGGGGAGATTGTTTGCCCTTATGTTTTGATGATGTTTTACAACCACCATTATCGGTACTAATTGCTTATTGAGTGCATATGTAGTGAATTCATATATCAAGCATGTTAGTGCCACAAATAGAGGATTGGATGGAATATGCGCTATAACGATGATATCCAAAGGGGGAGGAGGCATTATGATGAAGCAATGTTATCTCAAGAACACCAAATTCAATTAGAAGCTTCATCCAAACTCAAGCTATATCAAGACTTAAAAATTGTATACTCGTGAGGATATTAGCTAGATTTTATTTTCTCTCTAGTGCTAGAATGTAGGTAAATAGTTTAGATTTCATCAGAAGCTATTGGGATATCAACACACACATTTTCATACTTATAGTTTCGAACGTATTTCACAAAATACTATTTTTCACAAGTATGAGGACCTATTTGCAAAATTCCTTTTCCAAACAGTTTGTTTTTGGTATTAAAAACATTTTACAAAGGTTCATAATTTTCAGAGATCAAATGAATATTTTACAAATATTTTAAGTGAATCAAAAATCAGATTTTTAAGTGTATCAGATTGCGGTCGACCGCCATGGTCGACCGTGCCTGAGCTCACTCATCAGTGGGCAGCAGAAACTTTCACGGTCGACCGCCGCGGTCGACCGTGAGCAAAAAATTTCCTACGGTCGACCGCCACGATCGACCGCGAAAGTCTCTGGACTTTTAGTGAGTTTATGAGCTGCCTCGCGGTCGACCGCGAAAAACTCACGGTCGATCGCCGTATGTTTTAAACGGTAATATGGTACAGTACTTAGCGTTAATTTCACACGATCTCAGCGTTGTTCTGTTTCCAGGTTTTGGGGGATTGGTTATGGGTTTCAAACAACTGTATTTTTCTTTATAAACCCATCTTCTTCTTCTTCCTCTGTGTCCCAGCTCTTTCAAAATATCTTCAGAGAACGTTTTTACACAGCTCAATTTTCAAACCTGTTTTCTGTCTGAGTTTTTGTGTTTCACATCCCAGCTTCAGTGTGATCTTCTCTTTGCCATAAGGACATTGTAAAGAGAGGGTTCTTACACCATTTCTACTATTTGACAGTTTGATCTTGTGTAGATCAATTGTGTGGGAGTGTGATCTAGTGAGATCAACTGTGTAGTGTGAGATCGTGAGGGGATCGCTGTGTAGACGAAGTTCCGGCTTCTAAACCGGGTTGTGTAGTGGATTTTTCCTCGAGAGTGGGGAGCAGGGACGTAGGTCAGCGTAGGTCAGCATACCGAACCTCGTTAACACATCGCGCGTCACAGGATAACGATTCCTAACCCTATCTCCTCTATTTTGATTGCTTTTGGATATTGTGTTCTGCTTGTCTTAATTTTATTGCACATTTATAGCCTTGTGACCCTAATCACCCCCCCTCTAGGGTCCAACACTTCCTTCACTGGGATAGCCTCTATTCTGGAGCTTTCAGCTTTCAAAGATATTAAAGAGCTGCCTAGTATCCTCTGGTCATACCGCACAACCCACAAAAACTCGATCGGGGAGACGCCATTCAACCAAGCTTATGATGTTGAAGCAGCCACACCCGTCGAAGTAGGCATGCCGACCATTCGGCTACAACACTTTAATGAAGGCACAAACTCAATAGGACTCCGAGTCGGCCTTGACCTACTAGAAGAAATCTGAGAGAAAGTGATCTGGACCTCGGTCACCAATCAGCAACGAATCCCTTGCTACTACAACAACAAAATTCGACCAAGGATATTCATTGCCGGTGACCTAGTCCTCCACAAGACGGCTTTTGACAAAGACACTGGGAGAGGCAAGCTAGCACCCAACTGGAAAGGCCCCTACATAGTCCTAGAGGAGTTGCGAGCTGGCACCTACCGACTAAGGGCCCTAGATGTAAGAGTCCTCCAGCATCCCTCGAATATCGAGCACCTACGATGTTATTTTCAATAATTTTGTAAATTTCATTTCATATCAATGAAATTCTTATTGAAAATGACTCGATTGTTGTCTTGCACTTCCATAGTGCCTAATCTATACAGGAACACAAAGCCATTGGTTCCTTTTCAGGAATAAACCCAAGGCATTCATCATATAGTCAACTCCCATAGTTGCCTCTAGACCATCATGGTTATATTGATGACCCAGGTGTCTACGTAAGTCCTGGGCACCTAACCTCAGGATTGTCATATTACCTAATTACCATTAGGGCGGCCCTCTGTAGAGCGAAAGACCTAGTCGACTTCAGCAAGTCCTAAGCACAACCTTAGGATTGTAAAAGACCTAGTCAACTTCAGTAAGTTCTAGGCATTCGACTTCGGTTGAATTCTAAACCATTAGTGCCTTTTCAGGAATAAACCCAAGATACTAACCATATGGTTGACTCCCACAATCATCACTCGACCATCATAGAGATATTTGAAGACCCAGGCGTCGACGTAAGACCTAGGCACCCAACCTCTAGGTTGTCCTTTTACCAAAGACCCATGCGTCTACGTAAGTCCTAGGCACCCAATCTTTGGGTTGTCATTTTACCGAAGACCTAGGCGTCTACGTAAGACATGGGCACTCAACCTCTAGGTTGGCGTCTACATAAGTCCTGGGCACCCAACCTTCGGGTTATCACTTTGCCAAAAAATCCCTTGGTGCCATCACTGGTAAACCCAAGCATGGAGTTCAGATGTTCGGTCATCTTCGACAAATAGACTTAGGTAGGTCTGCCTGCCAGTACTCATCGACAAGACTCAAACATCTCGCCCACAAGAGGCATGACATGAGCTAGTCATCTCGACCCCTCAACAATTGGGTCATCTTTGGACGGCCGACTCATGACAATCAACACTTGTTCTTCCAATCAGAACAAAGCTACGAGCTAACAAAGCAAAAACAAGGAGTAAATAAAGATAGACTCAGAATGAGATCAAAGTCAATCTTTATTCCAACAAAGTTTATTATAAGATTTATTACAATATCCATGTCTATCTATAGTAAGGTGTAGGCGTTAAAAATTTCCTATAGGTTCCCGAACACAGCTCGAGACGACGAGCCATCGAGTGACGATCTGTCAGATGATGTGGCGACGAGCCATCTCGAAATAACAAAGCAGCGAACCATTAATGACGTAGCAACAAGCCACCGGAACGGCAAAACAAGGGAACGCGCGCTCATCAGCCACCTCCAAGTGGCCCGAATGTTCACCGACCACCTCCAAGTGGCCCACGCGCTCACCGACCACCTACAAGTGGCTCGCACGCTCACCAGCCACTTCCAAATGGCTGGCGCACACAAATAATAGGAATAGCTCCCCCTATCAAAAAGCCTTAATGAATATATGCAATGATAACCAAGGAAAATATATGTGAGCAAGCATAGATGAAAAACATGCTAATCATAACTCACATACAACAAGACCATGAGAGCACATATAGATATATTAATATGAAAATGTGTGTCTTAATACACAAACATAAAAATACTATATAAATAGATTTATAAAAACAAAAGAATGAAGAACATGAGAATCATGAAAAAAATTCAAATGAAGACAAAAACATGAGAACCATGAAATTCATGATAATCATGAAAGTCTAAATAAAAAAACAAATCACTCATATGAAATTATAAATCAAAATCCAAGTCATCAAAAAACAAATCAATATTAATTTTTGTCATATATGACAAGAAAACAAGAGAGGTAATCATATCAAGCTCTTAAGCTTGTTCCAACCCATATAAAAAACTTTTAGCACCCGGTAAACATGATTTGAAAATAAATAACCACTAAACACGGGGTGTTGCTTAAACACAAACCTCTCATAAAAAATCAAAGCAAAGTATATAAAAAAAATGATGTTTGATCAATAAAAAAATTCTTTGTAAAACTTGATCAAACCATATAAAGAATACATTATAAAGCACAAAAAGATGATCCATAAACACAAACACATAAATATCATTCTAGAAGTGTTTTATAATGAATTCAAGAATACAAATCGAAACAAACTCTTTATAGTTCAAAGTAAGATTACAAAACATACAAGAATCATGAACTATGGATTTGAAAAACCAAAAATCATTTTTAATTTAACAACAATGTAAAACAAATACTTTCTTTTAAAGATGTAAAAGTTGTTTGCAATAAAATCTCAAATAAAAATCATCTTTAAGAACATGAAAAACTAAAAATTAAAAAATTTGTTTTTAAAGATCAAACAAGTTTTGGTACCCAATTACTCTTGGTACCTAATTAGGTACCGAAAAGTCTAGGGATATGACCCTTATCATTAAAGCTCAAAGCCGGGTTATGATCCATTTTGGGTGTATTTTGTGCACGAGTCCGGTCATAGCAATATTCACGCAAATGACACATCTGATTGCAATAAGTGCAATGAAAAGGATGCATTTATTTTTATTGACCATGTGGATGTGCACATGGAACATTTGCAAAAATAGATTGTTCTTTAAAATTATTTTGCAAATAGGAAACTCTTTTTAAATCAAAACAAAAATTTGATCAAATGATCAAATCTACCACAATAATCACATTGATACACATTAGCATGCTTATGATAAACTTTGTGAGTATGAGCATGTGAATGTCTATGTGTACATAATGATGAAGCTTGATGGGATGCACAAGGAACATTATATTTTATGGGTTTACGTGCAATATAGCAAAATTTAGCAAAGTGGCCTTTTCGACCGCAAATATAGTATTTGTAAATTTTGCTATACATGTGTGCATAGTGAGTGCTTGATTTGGAAGTGTTAACACGGAACTTTGCACACAAGTCCATAAGCTTTTTATTATTAACAATACATATTTTAAAGGTTGAATCTAAAGATGATATGTGATTCTTAACATGATTCAACTCATCATTATGCATGCAAGTATCATTATTAGAAGTAGAACATATATAAGTGTTAGCAAAAGAACTAACTTTATTTTTCATGTTCTCTACTTCTAATATGGCATTATCCTTTTCATGAATTAAATTAGCAATATTTGAAATTATAGAATCATGATTCAATTTTAATTTTTTATTGTTTTCTTTTAGGATCACATTCTCTTTGGAAATTAAGTCAAACTTAGATGCTAGTAATTCATGATCGAATTTTAATTCTACATGCTTGTTTTTTAAGTCAATAAAATTTTTATGCAACTCAGGGTAGACATGCATTAATCTATCATATGAACAAGCGAGTTCATTAATTGAAAGTTCTTTTTCGGAATTAGAATCGCTTACCATACTAGGGTTATCCCCTAGTGGACGTGTGCATGATGCTTCAATAGAACTTGAAGAGGAAGCCGCTAAAGCTTGTTGGATCGCCTCCAAGTTCCCTTGATGCGTCATGATGCTCCAATAGAACTTGAAGAGGAAGCCGCTAAAGCTTGTGGGATCGCCTCTAAGTTTCCTTGATGCGCTTCTATGAATTTTCACAATGTGTAAGCACTATCAAATGAATAAAGCTTGTTAGATGAGTCAAAAGGATTATGGGAAAATTCTAACAAAAGCTTATTTATTGTAAACATTCTTTGATCATTTTTACTCCACTTAGATTTCTCCGAAGTGGGTCCAATATAAGCATTGTTAATAATTTCTCATAAATCAAAATGTCTAGATTGAACAAAATTTTTAAATCTAACACACCATTGAGCATAGGGGAAATTATCTATTCTAGGAGCAATATTAATGACATAACCTAAACTAGGTGCACCGTACATGTCCATGATATATATGCAAGCAAGATACAAATAAAATCAAAACAAGATTAGCAAAAATATAAGAAAAAGAAACTTTGACTCTAGGCGATTAATGTTGGGAACATGGTTGATGTTACAATATCTCTTGTATTTTGATGATAACAAATCATTGTTTGTCTAACATATTTTACTGCAGATTCAAGATATATATCTCAAAGCAACAATCAAGATATTAAGGCTATATCAAAGACAAGATTTCAAAGATCAAAAAGATGAAGTTAATCAAGTCACTTCGCGCTTCAAGAAGAAAATATACTTTACAAGAGTGATGTAATTTTGTCTTTTCTTTTAGAATCTTTGTACAAGCCTTGATCACACACACAACACACTAATCACTTAGAAAATCATAGAAAATATTCTAAGTATAATCCTAAGTCTAATCAACGAATGAATAACATTTTAAACTATTGAAAATATGTAAAACATAGTTTCTGGCCGACCAAAGAAATGTCTGGTCGACCAGATATAACAACCAGAAACAGAGATTCAGAAAAATCTCTGTCTGGTCGACCAGATATAGACCTGGTCGACCAGAGGAAGTTCCAGAAAGTCTTTCTGGTCGACCAGGCCTCAATCTGGTCGACCAGACAGCCATTCTAACTGTCATATTTTTTAAATATATATGAATGTTTTGTGAACGTTTTTGGCAGTTATTTTTGAATGTTTTTGAACTAAAATTGTACCTATAAATAGGTGTTAAGTTCTGAAATTACATATGAGAATTCCTTCATATAAACTTGAGTTTTTCTTGACTTCTTATGATCATTTTGAAGAGAAAAACTGCATGAAAATTTTAGTTTTGTTCTTGATAAAAGTTCCACCACTCTAGAACAAAAATCATCCCTATAGCCTATTGTAAGTCACTCACATCTACACATCAAGGCTTATAGGAAGAGAAAGTTGTACCATCTTGTTTTTGATTTGATAATCTCTTGAAAGAAGAGATTGTTGTGGCATTGACAATTGAAGATTGTCAAGGTTGTACGGTTTGCTTGCGGGTTGCAAGTGCTTGCGGTTTTGCAAGTGGAAATAGTGGAGAAATCTCAAGCGAGGCTTGGGGACTGGATGTAGGTCTGGAGGACCGAACTAGTATAAATCCTTGTGTTTGCGTATGCAATTTTCTGTGATTGTCTACACATTGGTTTGATCTTTTTTACCCTTTGTGATATTATTTTATTAAAATTTAAAGTTTCCGCATTAGATTTCATAAACACTATTCAACCCCCCTTCTAGTGTTTGAGTGCCATTTGTAAAACCCCGTAAATTTAAATATTTTATGATAAATATTGATAAATATGTTATATGGTAAAAAATAATATATTTTGATTTTTGGATATGATAAGAATTGATTTGAGATTAACTCAATGAATATTTGTGAAAATATGAGTGCAAATGCACAAAACATGCACAAAGGCCAAGAGTGAAAATCTGGGAATAATGACTAGTTATGAGTTTTTATATTTTTCACACTGATGTAGTTAGAATTTGGAAAAGTGTAAAAGACAAAAGTTGTAGGTCTCTTCAACAGCTTTCCAACAAGTCTTAGATCACCTCATTCTGAGGTCCGATGAGAAAGTTACAGCTAAAATACCGAAGGGATATTTTCCTAGTCAGACTAGGTTTCCTGGTTCGGGTCTAACAGGTTT
>BQKN01049454.1:0-10970 GCA_022839385.1 Asparagus kiusianus | reverse complement strand
TGTTTTCAGGCCAGGTTTTTGAAAATCGACCTCTTTTTGGCCTGTTGACCAAAAAGAGGTCGATTTTGCTAAATATTTAGCAAAACGGTCGATTTTGCTAAATATTTAGCAAAAGAGGTCTATTTTCAAAATTTTTCCGATGTTGGATGCAGACATTTAAGGTTCCATCAGTCATCTGATTTTCAAAGTTGTCGAGCATTTAACTGAAATCAGTCTCAAATCATGGTTATCAAGCAGAAGTGATGAATTTTCTGAGCTAACAAAATTTTCACGTTAAATATAAAAATACATTTCGCTTAATACATTTATTAATTGATGATTATATCAGTTATCCTTATATTTATTTTCTCAAAGATAACAATACATGAGGGTCCGAAGGATGCTGCTGGGAATAAGAGGAAGATGGTTACATATTACTTGATGAATGTATAGTTTTATTCAATTTACCGTATAAAATGTATGCAAGTGAGTAACTAATTATGTGAAGTCTGGCATTCAAGTTGTCCAACTAATTAATTTCAAAAGCTATGTCTAGTCTTAACCCTATCAACTTTACCAATAATTTAAAAATCTCTAATATGAAAAATTGACACAGCTCAGGAGCAAAACCTCGAAATCATCAAGGGGATTCCTACGATCTACAAAGAAAAGTCTTTCAAGTCTATGCAAAGATAACCTCGCATCCATGAAGCAGTACGAAAGAGAAACTTTATTAGTCAAAATTAATCATTTCTCTTGTTCACAGTGCTTTATCTAAAAAAAACATGACAAAATCTTAATATATAGAAATAGATTTTTTTACGAAAAATAGAAATTCTTCAAATTTGTCTTTTATAATTGATCAGAAAATAGATCTGTCAAATTTGAATTCGTTTTCTATCCTAAATGAACTCTAGTTTTATTACTAAAAATAACTGAAAAGATGTCTTTTATAATTGATCAGGAAATAGATCGGTCAAATTTGAATTCGTTTTCTATCCTAAATGAACTCTAGTTTTATTACTAAAAATACCTGAAAAGCTGTCTTTTATAATTGATTAGGAAATAGATCGGTAAAATTTGAATCAAATCTGAATTTATTTTCTATCCTAAATAAACTCTAGTTTTATTACTAAAAATAGCTGAAAAGCTGATGAATTTCAGAATTCTGCCAAATACGACCAAATTCCGGAAATATTCTAACACGGTTGGCTCGGCCTCGTCGTGACAAAAGATTTTCGTGCTAATATGTCAGAATCCATCTTTCGGATAAGAAGACACGTTGTTTTCTTAGAGGCAAGTCAGCTATTTATCGATCCAGAACCGTTTGGTTTCTGACAGTTCAGCTGCTCATAAATATTTCCACAATGAGCTCTTCATCAGAAATCCCAAATTTATATGCAAAATTAACAATTTTGCCCCCCTCAAATTTGTTTCACATTTATGTGCCAACGATGCCACGAACGAAATACATGATGTACGTTAGGGGACCATGACACTAGCGAGGTGGGGTGCTGTCACTGGAAAGTGACAAAAGAGCTTAATTTGCTAGCTCATGAGATGGGACTTTATGAATCCCATGATAATAATATCAAAAGTAGGGAGCATGAAATTTGATATGAGGGGTGATCCCCTTGACCAGCCTTTGACTTGTTTGTTATTGGCAAGCCATGAGCTGGCGATGCCGACTGCTCCCCTACACCACGTGATCTCCCAAAAGATATATTCTTACCTCTTTTTATGAAACTTGCATTTGTTGTAAAAAAAAAAAAAAAGGAAGAATTTGCATAGGATAAGCGTCAGGTTAACACAAGGGCAGATCTATGTGGGATGTTAGCGGCCGGTGCATCTTTAACAATTTTAAAATTGAGTTTTTTTAAAGTTGCAATCTGCTCTCCTACAATTAATTAATTGATTCTCCAAACCCTATTCTAATAGTTGTTTGTGAGAAATTTGTAATAAAATGATTGAAAGAAAATTGACTCGTATTCCTTCGATCTCAATTACAATTCGATTACAAAATAGAGAAGAATGAATTTGATTCTCCCCTTTGTTTAAAAACTGGGTTCTTCTCAGTAGCGATGGAGTGCCTCCTTCGAATGCTTGCGTCGAATTTGCTCTCCGTTGACGACCCGACCGTCTTGTATCTCGTGGAAATAATGAACTTCTGTGGTAAATTTCAGGAATAACTCTTAACGAGTTTTGGAACTCAGAACGAACTAGAACTCTGTGAAAAGAGTTGATAGAACCGAATAATCGGTTAATAAGCCAAATAGATTTGTTTGTTGCTGAAGAATCTGATCTTTTAACTGCCAAGAACTCTACTGATTTCGGAAAATCTAGTCGAACTCCCCCTCGATCTGAACTCCGTGTGGTTTTGATCTCCAAAATCTTTCACCCTTTACTCGGTTGAGTAAGGCGGTTATTTATAGGAGGATAAGGGGTGTAACCAACCCCTAAATCCGCTCCTAAGTGGGCGAAAATCCCTCAAATCGTGGGGGAATCGGTTCTGAAACCGTTCGACTCGTGTTTGAATGAGTCAAACGCCCAATTTGGCGTTCAGGACCCTAACTCCGCGTCTTAGAATTGAGACGCGGAGTTGGGTGTTGACTGAATGTCAAAAACGCGAGGATCACTCGCGTTTTGCTTGTTGCAGCTTGGAAACGCGGGGGTCGCCTGCATTTCTAGAATTATAACGCGAAGATGAGTTTCGCGTTTTAGAAGGGGCTAATTGACTTGTAACATCTTCTGAAGAGCACTGCAAGAACCATTGTTTAGTAATCCTCGCGTTAGCTGTTATGGGGCGTGACAGTCGTCAGATTGTAACTCTCACTGTTGATTGCGAAGACCACTGAATAGAGTTTTCATCAGTCGTCGGGAGTGTCGTTGAATTGTAACTCTTCTCGATCTATGTGAAAAGTCCTCCATTTGCAACTTGCATTTGTTGGCATGAAAGTCATCTGATTGTAACTTTCATCATTGAAGCTTGATAGGGATCAGCTATCTATTGTGATTTTTAGACAGCCTACAATAGTAATGTACAATAAAAAATAAACAATTAATTGGGATAATTTAAAAATATGGTACAATAAAACTGATAAAGTGATTGAGTACATTTCTAGTAGGTATCTTAGTTTTGTTTATTATTATTATTTTTTTTTTTGAGAAACGTTTTTCTAGAATAGCCATTGATTTCTCCAAGCCCTCTTAAAGGGTTTCATATATTAACCATGATATATAACAGACACAATTGAGATTCAAAACTCTCTATTGATTCTCCAATTTGTACATCATATGTGTATCTTTCATGAACTCTTTTGATTTACGATGATTGAAGGATAGACAATACTCCTTAACGTATGATTGAAGGGTAGATATTAATACTTCTCAGCGTATGATTATAGTCGATAAAGTAGAGTTAGTGAACGGTTTCTCTGCATAATTATGTTTTTGAAGTGCAACTTTTTTTTCCCATTATCGTAGCGTCTTAACTTTTGACTACACTGCAGGAGAACTTTTGCCTCTAATTAATAACATGAATGCCATTAGGTTTGTGCCAGCTAGATGTACCTAGTTTTAGGAACATTTTCCTAATGAATTTTGATTACACAGTACTCATACAAAGATAAGTGCCGCCAAATAATTTAAAGCATTTGAGATCTTAAGCTAAAAGCCTACTGACTATTGTTGATCAAAAGAAGGGGGATGGTGTATTTTGCACTTTAAAAGAGTTAATGCATCCATGTTTAGTGCCTTAATTAATGTGATGTTTATTTAATTTTCTTGCTAGGCTGGATCTAGGGATTTGACTATTCGGATTACTTTGGCTTTTACTTCCACCACAAGATATTCATGGATGTCACTCACATGGTAGAGCTAAGCTGGTTGAGCCACATGTAAGCAGAGGATAGGGGCTAAGCTGGTTGAGCCACATGTAAGCAGAGGATAGGGCTTAGTTTGGTTTTGTTCTTGGTCAAATTGGAAATTAATGTATGGGCTAATTAGCACCTACATACCCTATCGTTTCCCTTACTTTGCACTTATATATTCTCACTTGTTTTTGGCAGCATTTAGACACCCTAAAGTTTTTAAAAGAAAAATTACTTCTAGGTCCTAAATTTTAAAACGCAATGTGCCCAGCCCCTTATATTTTTAGCTATGTTCTGCAGCCCCCAAAATTTGTGATAAAATTGTACCCCAACCCCTCCAGCTCATGATTAGCCCCATATTATATGTTTTTTTACCCAAAAACTCAAGTTTACCCCTCCCCAAAATCACTGTCATCTCCCCAAAACCCAACTTCTTCTTCCTCCTCTTCCTCCTCTGTCATCTTCTCAAAATCTAAATGCCCTCAACCGTTGGCGATCCCCTCTCCTCCGCCGTCCTCTTCACCTCGCCCTTCGACCTCTGCTACGAGCTCGCATCCCTCTGTGGCCAATGGCGCTCCGTCACCGACAAGGTCGCCGTCGCCCGCTCCCTCAACCGCCTCTCGATCCCCTACGATCACCTTGTCTACGTCGCCTTCAACGTCTTGGCCCTCTTCAAGCTCTGTAACTTCTCCGCCTCCTCCCTCGAGATCCAAACCCTACTCCCCTTCGACTCCCCCAAATACCGCTACAAAACTCCTCCAAATTCTAAAATGGGCATCAGCCTCTCAAACTCCACATCAAAAACACACAAATTCTTCCTCCTCACAAACTACATCCTCATCAGTGCCGCCACAAGCTGCATTTTCCTAGCCCTCTCCCTCCGTCTCCTCCCTCCCTCATCAGCTTCCTCCTCATCCTCCCGCATCTCCTCACAATCATCCTCTCCATCTCCTCCTCCTCCTCCTTAGCAACCTCATCATCTCGGGCCCATGTGGCCCACATGGCCACCATTGCCATCACCGCCATTTTCTAAGGTGTCGTCGCCCTCCTCATCTTCTTGAGGACCGATGGATTTCTTGAGAATACGAAGTCTTATGTGCAAGAGGAGGATGGCATTGTGATATTGAGGATTGTTGGAGTTTTGGGTTTGGTTATGTTTGAGTGTGTTGTGTTGGTGTTTGCTTTTGCAATGAGGTTCTATGTTTATGTAGAAGAGTGGCCAAATGGGAAAGTGCAACATTTTGGGGATGATAATGCTAATGTGAGGAATGTTTGGCAACCATTTCAAGTTGTTTGAAGGGGGGAAATTATAGGGATTTGGGATTAAATTTGGGTATTTTTGTAATTGATAGAAAGAGATTGGTTGACTATGTTATATTTTTATTATTATAAACTTACAGGTTATGTTTCTATGTTATTGATGTATAACTTTCAATGGATGGATTATTTGACTTTATGGGATATGAATTGTCTGTTAACTGTTGTGTATAGCTAAGAATTTTAGGTCATAAACATGTTAAATGATAACAGTTAACAGATTATACATAACAGTTAACAGATAATGGATTACAGTTAACAATTATAAGTAATAGTTAACAAATAATGGATTACAGTTAACAGTTTAAAAGTAATAGTTAATAGATAATGGATTATAGTTAACAGTTTACAAGTAACATCTAACAGATAATGGATTATAGTTAACAGTTTACTAATAATAGTTAATAGTTAACGATTAATAGCTAACATGATAAGGGTGTTAGTTAACAGATTAAAAATAATCCATTATCATGTTAACTATTAATCATTAACTGTTAACTGTTATTTATAAATTGTTAACTATAATCCATTATCTATTAACTGTTACCTGTAAACTGTTAAGTTGCAAAACCACGTAAATTTGAGTATATTATGATATATAATAATAAATATGTTATAATATGATAAATAACATATTTTAATGTTTGAGTATGCTAGGGATTGATTTGAGATTAATCCAATGTATATATATATAAGCTTAGAAGAGATACATGCATGAAAGCATGCAAAAATATGTATTTGTGCAGTTAGTAATCGACTACACAGTTAGTAGTCAACTAGTAAGTTTATTAGTCGACTAATAGTAGTATTAGTCGACTAGCCGGGTTGTTTCCAGTTTTCTTATGGGTTTCGGGTCGGATTCGTTTTGTTTCGAACCCAGTTGTATATATGTATATATATACTCGTTTTAAAGCTCTTTTTACTATCTTTCACATGAGATTAACACTAGTCACCTTCCTCCTAAAACCCTAACTCTAAAATATGAGTTTTGGGATAGATCTCGAGGCGTTTGTTGAGAGAAAGGCGAGGCTTTACGGTTTCTGACGAAGAAGGGATCTTGCATGCGTGTTCAGGAGTTCAACACATCGTTTGAGGCAAGGTCATCTTCATCCAAACCTATTCCTATAATTAGTTAAAGTTTTAAAGGTATTTAATTGATGTTTTCATGGTTAAGTGTAACCTAATGTGATAAAAATCAGATTTTTGATGATAAATCTTAACCCTATGCTAGATCTGAAGTTAAATCTTTGCTGTTGATGATAGAAACATGATTATGATCATTAGGGTTGATGTTAATTTCATTTTTAACTTGTTAATTATGTTTAACTCATGAGTAAACCCTAATTAGTTATTTAATTGAGTTTTCTTGTAAGCTAATCATGTTAAAACCCTAGGTTTATGATACCTAAGTCATATAAACATGTATAAACAAAGTTTCACCTCTGTTCATGAGTAGTTTTCATCAAGTGTTGATAATTATGTTGTTTAATTAAGAGCTAATTAAGAAAATTGATTAATTAGGATGTAAATCTCTAATTAGAACAAATTAATAGATTTTTTTCATGTTCAGGATGATTTCTATTGAATAATACATGTTTTCATTTGTACTAAATCTCATGATAAGTATATAATGAATGATAAACTTTGTTCGTGCATGAAAGAATGCATGTTTTGACAGAGTAGTCGACTACTAAGTTTAGTAGTCGGCTACTCATGTTCAGTTTGGATTTCTAGAAACTGGAATATTTCAGAGTAGTCGACTAATGTGCTTAGTAGTCGACTACTAATCCTGATACATGCTTCACAGAGTCTGGATGGACTCAGTGTAGTCGACTACTAAAATTAGTAGTCGACTACTAAGACTTTTTCTGAACATTATGTTGCACTATTTTGAGATGCGATCGCGGGGTTCGAGTCGCACGATAGTATACGTATAGACATGAATATACATGAATAGTGTCTAGTACACACATAAGTATCCCAAAAGGGATTTTGACGAGTGTTGAGTTGATTACATTTGAGTTATAGATCGTTTATATACATGTTGGATATCGCTGATGAGCATAGCTCAGTACTATATAAGATAGTGCGTCGATATACTAGACATACACAGTTTATACGTGAGATGGTTATCTTTGATGAGCTCGGTTCAGTACTACGCGTGGTGGTGCGTCGATATTCCATTTGTACTGGCCAGTGAGTCGGGTTTGGATGCTTTGTCTAGCAGTCCGTCCGTACGGAGATGCGATGAGGCTTGTGAGCCGTCTCTTAGGATATCTATATGTTAGGTCGTCCTGCACTCATGTTATACACTAAGATCGTGATGAGACTAATAAGCTGTGTACACTATTAGGATACCTACAGGGTAGTCTGTTACGCATGATAATGCGATGAATTAGAAATTTTACGAAGAGTTACAATAAGATAATTATGTGATAGCCTGAGTTTGGTGGATGCTAAAAGTGAATTCAACTCATTATTAAGATATTTGATAACTGAGATACCTTGTTGTGTGAGTACACGAGATACATATACTGATGGTTATTTTGATGCTTTATCTTTCTAGTTATGTTTCCTTTCATTCTTAGTTCGGGGTTAATATTTAGTTATCTACAATTTGAGATATATGATATATACATGAGGGTTTCCTTGTTTGGATTATTTCGCTCGATGTACTACGTCTCGCATTATAGGTGTCTAAATATTAATTCTATTAGATATGGAAAAAATGATCTAGGTAGATTATGCTTAATAGATAGAGTCTCCACTTCATCTAGCAGCCCTTCCCCTGAGGGCGGATGGAGGTGATCTTGTTATAGTGCTCTGATGCTCTTGTTGTTATTTTTTTTGTTTTAAATTTTTTTAGACAACTCAGAGTTCTGGAGAGTCGCAGGATGATGGAGTTCTAACATGGTCACCATCACACGTTTTAGTAGTTGAGACTCCACTATAGTTTTATGTTCTCATCCAGATATTAGAGTTTTGTTTTTATATTGTAAAAACAGTGTGCCTTAGTATGATTTTCAGTTGATTCATATTGTGACACTTTCATTATTCTAGATATCAGATATATTTTAGTTGCGATATGATTTTCATTTATGATATATCTCTTTCTATATCATGTCTATTATTTTTATTTTCATATTTTGCTTGTTTTGTACGTACACTTATATTTGACTCCACTAGAGGATATTACTGTGATTGATGAAACATGGTATTATACGGTGTGGGTGCATGGTAGATTTGACATCTCTGGGTTTACATTGGACTGTGGCTATGTGTGTAAATAGGGGCGTCACAGTTAGTATCAGAGCTCTAGTTCCAGCAACCTTATGATCATCTTGTGTCGAGTTGTGAAGCTAGAATAGAGTTTCTTAGGATTCATGTATAGAGTCCACTAGGAATTCCTAGAATGAGTGAGGATGATATATACATATACCTCGAAAATTTCAAATTTTTTTATGCTAACTATTTTACTTTGGTTATAAAGTATTTGCATGAATGATATACAATACAGTTTTCTTATTGCTATGAGTTATTCATATATATGCTTTTGCCTGAGGTCTCATAAACTCTCTTCCTAAAACTTATAGATGGCCAGACGAGGACGTGGACAGAGAGTATCCTGTGCTCAGAGAGAGAGACAGGACGAGTCGGTGCCAGAGCCGCAGCAGGCTCCACCAGAGCCATAGCAGGCTCCATTTGAGCCGCAACAGGATCTACAGTACCTCATAGACCTTATGGCACCTATAGCAGCTAGGCTAGCAGTGCTCAAGGAGCAAGGGGCGAATCATATGCCGCCAGTCACATCGCCACCTATAGTTCCACCGTCAGTGATTCCAGCCATTCCCATCACAAAGGATTTCCCCAGAGGTAACACCAGGACTCACCCCACCATCAATTGTAGCTGCAGAGTAGGAGGCTTAGCTTCGTCTAGTTGAGAGGTACCAGAAGATGAGGGCACCAAAATTTTAGGGATCATCAGTGTTCGCGGGAAAAATCGTTGCTTTCTTCATCGATTCCATTGCCATCTTAAATAACTGTTTTTCGGTTACAAAGATCCGGTCTTTTTATAAGATCCGGTTACAACGAAGATCAAATAAAAGAAAAATGAAAATTACAACTTTTTATCCTTGTTTGTCGAACAAATCACGAGCTCCTGTTTTGCGGTTGCTCGCTTGCGTGGGTTGTTTGCCTGTGCCGGGGTTTATCCGTTGATCACCGCGCGATCTAGATCCGGTCGGATCTACGCAGTATGACGGGTATTATTTCACGAAGGAAATAATAGCCGGGGGGGATTATTTCACCAAGGAAATAATCTCCCGAATCTCGGGATCAAAGACAAAGCTTTGATCCGGAGTATGCCTGCGTAGATCTGAGATCCGATCTGAGATCTGGTTCCTCTCGAACTCTTGCCTTATTTGACGTTGACGATCGCCGAGCACCGGATCTGGAAGAGAAAGTCCTCAAAGTCCCAAAGCTTCAATCTTTTTTAGATCTGAGCCTTGAATCTAGCAGAGCTTCGCCTCCAAAATTTCCAACCTTTAAAAATGAGCCAACGCCCTCCTATTTATAGCCTCTCTTCACTGTGCCCGGACACATGTGGCCGAACCATCGAGCCACCTTGAGGTGGCTCGGTTTTGGCCGAGCCACCTTGAGGTGGCTCGGCTTTGGCCGAGCCCCTCTTGGTATTGGTTTTGCTGTTTTCCGTTTTTCGGTTCTGTGGTTGATTTGTTCGGACCTGATTCGTTGACCTGATTTGGTAGTAAATCCGGTTCCTAATTTGGCAGTAAATCTACTTTTGAATTTGAGTCCGAAATTGATCTTAAATCGATCGTGATTCGTTCGAGTCCGCTCTTGGTTGGATGACTCGTTGATTCCTCAACCGTTAGCTTAATTCCGCACGCGAGTGGATTTATTCCGTTGTTTGCGTGTGGTTCGTTAGCCTTGTAGCCTCGTTAATCCACTTCGTCGCGTATCGCTTGGCTTCGGTGTTGTGGACTAACGATCGTGTTTGCGTACGTCGCCCGATGGTTGGTTTGTCGAATTGACGTCGTCGAGCTGTGTTAAGGGACCTATAGGCAGTTTTATACGCCTACAGATACCCCCTCCAAAGTATTTCAGCCTCGTTCTTTTATAGAAGAGTCTGGAATACTTTGGATATGATTGTCCCATCCTTCAATTGGTTACGTCGGGATATTTGGAGTGGCTTCTATTCTTGATTCCTTCAGTCCTCCAGGCTATTCGGTGCTTTGTCGAATGTCTGTAAGGGTTTCGGTGCTGTATTTATTATCTGACCGTCTGTCGGAATTTTGAATTTGAAGTCGATTCTCGATTTCCTAGGGTGCGTTTGGTTACCAATGTGTTTTTATTGTTGTGTTTTTCTAGAAAAACA
Source organism: Asparagus kiusianus (assembly GCA_022839385.1). Lineage (NCBI taxonomy): Eukaryota > Viridiplantae > Streptophyta > Magnoliopsida > Asparagales > Asparagaceae > Asparagus > Asparagus kiusianus. Next base: position 410 of record BQKN01049454.1, on the reverse strand, counting down.
CATTGGTGTTTGGTTTTTCTCCCAAAAGTGTTTGCAATCGTTTGAAAAACACATTTGATCGGATGGATCAGATGGTTTTTCTAAAACAATCATATATTCAGCAAAACAGGAAAATTAATCATATATTAATTAATATTAATATATTAATATATTAATATATTAATATTAATATATTAATATTAATTAATATATTAATTAATATATTAATATATTAATATATTAATATTAATTAATAGTAAGTAATATATTAATATTAATTAATATTAATATTAATATTAATTAATATTAATTAATATATTAATTAATATATTAATATATTAATATTAATTAATAGTAATTAATATATTAATATTAATTAATATTAATTAATATTAATATTAATTAATATATTTAATTAATATTAATATATT
>BQKN01049446.1:0-10075 GCA_022839385.1 Asparagus kiusianus | reverse complement strand
ATATCTCGATCATCCGAGATAGGAGCTGTTGGTTTCCATATCCCCTCGAGGATAGACGAAACTCTGCCGGATTCTTCCGGAAAGGATCTTGATCAACCGGCGGTCCACGGATATCGACATCCCCGTCACAGGCCAAAGACCCACGCAAGCAAGCACCGATAAACGGGACTTGCGTTTATTTTCGAGAGGGTTGTAATCTTTGTTTTCATTCTGTTTGTAACAGATTTCAATCAATGAAAACAGCAACTTTCGACGAAAACAAGGAAGGTGACACGGGGTAGGCCAACACTTAGAGGGTGTGAAGTATTTTTGTAAGTGTGCAAGTTGTAAAGTTTTCGGTGAACTAGAAAACCATATTGTGAGGTGTAAATGTTATTCAGGTGAGCGTAGAAAACCTGGTTGTGATAGTGAAGATCTCCTTGAGATGTGGAGCGGAGACGTAGGTTAAGTGGTTGACCGAACTCCGTAATCATATCGTGTGTTTGCTTTATTTATTTGCGCACTATCACACTTGTTTGTTTACTCTTGTTCATATATCCTTGCATATATCTCATTGAATATCTACATTGTTAGGATATATTTGTTAATAAGTTTTAATCGGCATTAATATCTAATAAGATTAGCAATAACCCTATTCACCACCACCTCCCCTCCTCTAGGGTACTTTCAATTGGTATCAGAGCTTGGTGCTCTTGATTTAAGTTTTAATCATATTGAGTTAACGGTCCAAGCTTCAATATTGTTGCTAATCTTATTTTGATATTATATATTTTGCTTGCTCATATATTATGGGTATGTTCGGTGTAGGCTATGACATAAATGTTGCTCCTATATATAGTAACTTCCCTTATGATCAACGGTGTAGTAGATTCAAAATTTTTGTTGAGTCTAAAAATATAGATTTATGGGAAGTAATTGACAATGCTTATATTGTGCTCACGTTAGAAAAATCCAAGTGGAGCAATCATAACAAGAAAATATTTACAATGAATAAGTTAGTGTTAGAATTTATGCACAATGCTTTTGGACCATGTATTTCTAACGAACTTGCTCATTTTGATAGTACTTATACAATTTGAAAATTATTTGAAGCACATTAAGGGAACTTGGAGGCGATCTGATGATCTTTGGTGGCTCCCTCCACAAGTTCACATGGAGCCTCATCATGCACTCAAGCTCAAAACAATAGCCTTAGTGAGGTATGCAAGTCCGATGTCGAAAACGATCTTACTATTGATGAACTCGCACATGGATATGAATTATTGATGCATGATTATAAAAAATTGCAATGTAGCTATATTGAATTAAAAAGCAAGCATGTCGAAATAAAATCCTCTCATAAAACACTAGTCACTAAGTTTGATCTCATTGCAAATGAAAATTTAATCTTAAAGAATGTAATGAAAAATTAAAATTAGAAAATGCTAGTTTGTTTCATGAAAAATGTGATGCTATATTAGAAGTTGAGAACATTAGGGAAGAGCTTAATTCTTTTAAAATTGATAGTGCATGTTCTACTTCTAATAATAATGCTTGTATAGTAAATAATAAGTTGAATCATGTTAAAAGTAGAATATCCTCTTTAGATTCAACATTAAAATCTTGGATTGATAATAACAAAGAGCTTATGGACATATGTGCAAATTCCCGTAAAGTTTCTTCTAAGAAAACTACTCACTATGCACATATGTATAATAAAATTTATAAATGTTCTATTTGCGGCCGTAAAGGCCATATAGCTAAATTTTGTTATAATGCACAAAAGCCTAACAAGCCTAATCATATTTGTGCATCCCATCAAGCTTCTCAATCTCATGCACATGTACACACACATAATGATCATTATAAACATGCCCATGTGTATAAGTATGAATTTTATGGACGTTTTGCTCATTTGACCAAGTTTTGTTTCGATTTGAGAAGAGCTTCCCATTTGCAAAACAATCTTAAAGAAAAATTTATTTTTTCAAATGAGTCACATGCATAATATTTTGGTCAACGCAAATCATTTCAACCTTTATATTGCACAAATTGTAATTGTAAAGGTCATGTATACAATTTTCGTTTTGACTATATTGGTGCACAAAATATGCCCAAAAGGGATCATTACCCTAGGGCTTTGAGCTTTAATAATAGGGGTCATGTCTCTAGACTCTTAGGTGCCAAGAGTAATTGGGAACCAAAATATATTTGATCTTTAAGAACAAATTCTTTTGCTTTTTAGTTTTTCATGTTCTTAAAGACGATTTTTATTTAGGTTTTATAAACAAAATTGAAAATAATTTTACACTTGGTATTTGGTTTGATGTTTCATCTCTTATGAATTAATTCAATTCTTACCAAGATGATTTTCTATGTTAAAATATTATTTTTGTTATTATACCTTGTTTTTAAGTTTGAACAATGTATTTGTGTTTATGGGATCATTATAAAACACTCTTATGATGATATTTATGTGTTTGAGCTTCTGGATCATCTATTTGAGGTTTATAATATATTCCTTATATGGTTTGATCAAGTTTTACAAAGAAGTTCTCATTGATCAAACACTTTTTGGATATATAACTTGTTTTGATTTTATATATGAGAGATTTATGTTTTTGTAACCCCCCGGATGTATTGATTCTTTGATTCATGTCACGATTACCGGGTTTTCATATAGGTTGAAACATGTTGATTATAATTTATGTTATCCTAAGCATAATTTTCCTTGATCCTTATGGATTAAACACAAAATTGTTTGATATTATTTTGGCATGTTTGTGCATATAGTAAAGATGTTTCTGTTAGCCCTTATGTTTTGATGATGTTTTACAACCACCATTAACGGTACTAATGGCTTATTGAGTGCAAATGTAGCATATTCATTTATCAAGCTTGTTAGTGCCATTCAATGGAGGATTGGATGGAATATACGCTACAACGATGATATCCAAAGGAGGAGGAGGCATAGTGATGAAGCAATGTTATTTCAAGAACAATAAATTCATATAAAAGCTTCATCCAAAATCAAGCTATATCAAGACTCAAGAATTGTATTCTATGTGAGGATATTAGCTAGTTTTTATTCTCTCTCTAGTATTAGAATGTAGGCAAAGAATTATTGATTTCACTTAAAGCTATTGGGACTCACACACACGTTTTCATACTTATGCTTTTAAGTGTTTTTCATAAAATACTATTTTTCACAAGTATGAGGACCTATCTGCAAAATTCTTTTTTTTCAAACAATTTGTTTTTAGTATTAAAAACATTTTATAAAGTTTCATAATTTTCAGAGGTCAAATAAATATTTTCTAAATATTTCTGTTTGAGTCAAAATATTGTTCTGGAATGTATCTGAATGCGGTCGACCGCACCGTTCGACCGCACTTAAGATCATTCGTCACTGGACTCCAGAGAGTTTGTCGGTCGACCGGTGCGGTCGACCGAAAGCTCGATTTTTCTATCGGTCGACCGCACCGGTCGACCGATAAAGTCTCTGTTTGTTTTTTGTGTTTTCAAAGCTGCTCGCGGTCGACCGGATTTTTCGTCGGTCGACCGAATTCATCATTTCGGTCGACTGAACAGTCTGGCGGTCGACCGAAAGTTTATTCGGTCAACCGAGACTTTTTTTCAAACGGCCGTTTGCCTTGTTTACTGTGCTATCACTTAACCGTGTTTGGCACAGTCTGAGGCACAGTCTGTGTAGGAGATTATTTTCTTAATTGGAAAGATTGGGTTGTGATTTTAAAATGATTAATCTCTCCTATTTAAACCCAGACTTCTTCTTCTTCCCTGTTGCCCTAATTTTTGCAAAAACCAGAGAGACGCTGTCTTCCTGAGAAAATTTTCAAAGTCTGTTTTCTCTGAGTTTTTGTGTGTGTTCACTTCCCAGCTTCAGTGTACTCTTTCTCTTTGCCTTAAGGACTTTGTAAAGAGAGAGTCTTGCATCATTTCTACTGCTTTGTGAGTGTGATCTTGTGTAGATCAACTGTGAGGGAGTGTGATCTGTTGAGATCAACTGTGTAGTGTGAGATTGTGAGGGAATCGCTGTGTAGACGAAGTTCCGGCTTCCAAACCGGGTGTGTAGTGGATTTCTCCTCGAGAGTGGGGAGCGGGGACGTAGGTCAGCGGACCAAACCTCGTTAACACATCGCGCGTCAAAGGATAACGATTCCTAACCCTATCTCATTTACTCTAATTGCATTAGAATATTGTGGCTTGCTTGTCTTAATTTTTTTATTGCATAATTAGAGCCTCTTGACCCTAATCACCCCCCTCTAGGGTCCAACAATTGGTATCAGAGCTTTGGTCTTTATACTAGTTTTTGGTTTAACCGCCTTAGAGAAAAGATCTAATGGAGGCTTCTTTGAATATGCATATGTCAGAAGGACAATCCACCACAAGACCACCTCTCTTCACCGGGAGTAATTTTGCCTATTGGAAGGCTAGGATGAGAATTTACGTTCGTTGCATTGATCTTGACATCTTAGAGCTCATAGAAAAGAAATATGTAGAGAAGTCCAAAGTTGAGAACATGACAGATGGAGAAAGGCACCTAGCCAATCTCAATGCTAAGGCCATGAACGCTTTAATTTGTGGTCTTTCTCCCTATGAATACAATAGAGTTTCCACGTGTGAAACCGCATACGAAATTTGGGTAAAATTATGTATCACACATGAAGGAACCCCCAAGTTAAGGAATCTAAGATTAGTGGGCTTATGCATGATTATGAGTTGTTTAAAATGCTTCCAAATGAATCCATTGATGCTATGTTTTCCCGTTTTACTAATATCATCAACGAATTACATGGTCTTGACAAGCAATTATCTATTCAAGAGATGAACTACAAGATACTTCGCTCTTTGACTCCGGCATGGGAGCCCAAAGCTACGGCCATTGAGGAAGCTCATGACCTTACCACTCTAGCTCTTGATAGCCTCATCGGAAAGCTCAAGGTCCATGAGAAGAAGCTCAAAGGGAAGAAGAAGGAGGAAGTGCCATCACGGGAAGTTGAGGAACCGTCACCAAAGTTGAAGACCATAGCTCTCAAAGGAGCTAGTGATAACTCCTCTTCGTCATCGGATAGTGAAGTTGATTTTTCTAGAGAAGTGGCTCATCTCTCTAGAAGAATCTCTAGACTCATAAAAATGAACAAGAAATTTAACCCCCGATCTAACAACAAATTCTCCTCTCGTGTAGGTAAATGTTTTGAATGCAATGAACCGGGCCACATCGCTAAGGATTGCCCCAAGCTCAAGGAAAAGTACATGAAGTACAAGAAGAAGAAGGCTATGTATGTCGGATGGGAAGAAACCGAACCAAGTGATTCGGATAGTGATGAAGAAGGAGCAAAACTTGCTCTTCGTGACCCTAACATTTGTTTCATGGCACATGATCATGAGGTAATATCCGAGACCGAAAGTAAATCTTTCTACATGCAATGTGACATAGCTACGGCCTTAGAAGAATTGAACTTTGAATTTAAAAGAATGTCTAAAGAATATTCCTCTTTTAAAAAAGTTGCATGCTTCTTGTGATATTAAGCTAGAACAATTAACAACCTCTCTTGCACTAAAAGATGAATTGCTAGGAGATCTTGATTTCGAGAATAAGCAATTAAGATCAAAGATTGAAAGACTAGAAATTGAGAGTGGTAGGAATAGACCCACTCATGCTTATGAAAATCATCATCACCATGATAGAAATAGATTTCATGGCTTTCGTGCTCATGCATACAAAAGAAATTTTGTGTGCACATATTGCATGAAACATGGTCATATTTCTACTCATTGTAGAATTAAAGATAACTTTGAACTTTATGGATTGACATGGGTACCCAAAGGTACCAAGACTACTAACCACCAAGAACCCATAACTTGGGTACCTAAAGCTACTACATCTTCATCTTTATCTTTTGTAGGGAACATCACGGTAACGACGTAAGGAGATGTGGTACCTTGATAGTGGTTGCTCACATCATATGACGGGCAACAAAGAATTATTTGCAACCCTATCAAGGATTGAAGGAGGTAGTGTCTCCTTCGGTGGTGGTGAGAAAGGTAAAATTATTGGTATTGGTTCTATTGGTAAGAAACCCTCACCCGTTATAGAAGATGTTTATTTGATAAATGATTTGAATCATAATCTTCTTAGCATTAGCCAATTGAGTGATAAAGATTTTGATATTTTATTTAAACCGGATAAATGCATCATTAGTATTAATGGGAAAGTTGTTTTTATTGCTAATCGCAAATCTAATGTATACATTTTTGAGATGAATAAACTAGTGCATCAAGATGTGAAGTGCCTTGCGGCAATAGATGAAAATCCTTGGATTTGGCACAAGAGACTTGGACATGCAAATATTGAGTTAATATCAAAATTGTCTAAGAGAAATCTTGTAAAAGGATTACCTAGCTTGTACTTCATCAAAGATACTATATGTGAGGATTGTGCTAAAGGTAAACAAACAAAATCTTCTTTCAAATCCATCAATGAGGTATCGACTTCTAAACCCTTGCAATTACTTCATCTTGATTTGTTTGGTCCTATGTGTGTTACCTCTCTCGGAGGCAAACACTATGTTTTTGTGATTATTGATGATTTCTCTCGTTTTACATGGATAATATTTCTTACAAAGAAAAATGATTGTTTTGAAGAATTTGCTAATCATGTCAAAAGGATTGAAAATAAAAAAGATTTGAAAGTTGTTAAAATAAGAAGTGATCATGGTGGTGAGTTTCAAAATGAATTTTTCTATGATTTTTGTGCTCATCATGGTATAACTCATATGTTTTCCGCTCCTAGAACACCACAACAAAATGGTGTTGTTGAACGGAAAAATCGCATCATACAAGAGATGGCATGCACTATGCTAAACTCATTTGATTTACCAAAATATTTTTGGGCGGAAGCCGTTAATACGGCTTACCATGTTTTAAATCGTGTTTTGATTAGACCAAAGCTTAAGAAAACTCCTTATGAACTTTTTTATGGAAAAACTCCTTTTATTGGTTACTTTCGTATATTTGGTTGCAAATGCTTTATTTTAAATACAAAAGATAACCATGATAAATTTGATTCCAAAATTAATATTGGTATTTTCTTGGGTTATGCACCTCGAAGTAAGACTTATAGGGTCTTCAATAAACGAAGTCTCGTTGTTAAAGAATCTATAAACGTTACTTTTGATGAGACTAATGTTGGTTCTCAAGTTATTCTACCTAGGCAAGATGATGATGATGATGTTGAGGGAGGATTGGACTTCTTACAAATCAATGATACTCCCTCTATAGAAGCTCAAAAGGATGTGAATAGCTCCAATGCTCATGAACAAGTTAAACTTCCTAAAACTTAGAAATTCGCATCACATCACCCAAAGGAACAAATTATTGAGAGCCCTTCCAAAGGAGTTATTACTCGCTCAAAAGCTTTGAGTGAGTGTGGTAATGTTGCATTCTTATCTCATCTAGAACCTAAAAGATTAATGATGCTTTAAATGATGAATTTTGGGTTTTGCCTATGCATGAAGAACTAAATAATTTTCAAAGAAATGATGTTTGGAAGTTAGTTCCTAGACCTAACAATGCTAGTGTTATTGGTACTAAATGGGTTTTTAGAAATAAACTTGATGAACATGGTATTGTTACTAGAAATAAAGCTCGTTTGGTTGCCCAAGGATACAATCAAGAGGAGGGCATAGACTATGATGAAACCTTTGCACCGGTTGCAAGGTTGGAATCTATTAGGATGTTTTTGGCATTTGCTAGCTTTAAAATTTTCAAACTATTTCAAATGGATGTTAAAAGTGCCTTTTTAAATGATTTTATAGAAGAGGAAGTATATGTTGAGCAACCCCCCGGTTTCATAGATCATGTTTTTCCTAATCATGCTTACCGGGTTCAAAAAGCTTTATATGGGTTGAAACAAGCTCCTAGAGCTTGGTATGCTCGCCTCTCTAGTTTTCTTGTTGAAAATGGTTTTTCAAAAGGAACAATTGATAATACTCTTTTTGTGAGAAAAAGGAAAAATGATTTCATTTTAGTTCAAATATATGTGGATGATATCATTTTCGGTGCTACTAATGAATCTTTGTGTAAGGAATTCTCAAAAGTTATGCAGGATCACTTTGAGATGAGTATGATGGGAGAGCTTACATTCTTTCTCGGGCTCCAAGTCAAGCAAACTAAGGATGGGATTTTCATTTCACAAAGCAAGTATGCGAAGGAATTGGTTAAGAAATTCAATTTGGAGAATTCTAAGCATGCACCTACTCCCATGAGTACTAGTGTTAAGCTTGATGCGGATGAGAGTGGTGAAGATGTGGATCAAAAACTATACCGAGGTATGATAGGTAGTCTGCTTTATCTTACCGCTAGTAGACCCGATATTATGTTTAGTGTGTGTGCATGTGCACGTTTTCAAGCATCTCCTAAAGCATCTTATTTAATTGCGGTTAAAAGGATCATTAAATATGTTAATGGAACCTTTAATCTTGGTTTATTTTATCCAAAAAGCACCTCTTTTGATTTATATGGTTTTTGTGATGCCGACTTTACCGGTTGTAAGGTAGATCGCAAGAGTACTAGTGGAACATGCCAATTCTTAGGAAATTCACTTGTCTCTTGGGCTTTCAAGAAACAAAATTGTGTTGCATTGTCCACTACGGAAGCGGAATACATTGCCGCCGGCTTATGTTGTGCTCAAGTTTTATGGATGAAATAAAGCTTAGTTGACTATGATTTGAATTTTCAAAATATTAAAATCTTTTGTGATAACACAAGTGCTATAAATATTTCCAAAAATTCAGTTTTGCATTCTAGAACCAAGCATATTGATGTGCGCCATCATTTCTTACGCGATCATGTAGAGCGACAAGATGTATCCCTAGTATTTGTTGACACAAAATCTCAATTAGCGGATATATTCACTAAGCCCCTTGGAGAGGATGATTTTTGTCGCATAAGAAATGGTTTGGACTTATGCACTATGTGAAAGTTCTACATTGTTTGCTTGTTTAGTTGAATTTTGCATTTGTTGCATTTCTCTTTACCCTTTTTGATGGTGACAAAGGGGGTGAGAAATCTCCTTATTTGTTGCACATACTTAGGGGGAGCTCATAGATAGGGGGAGCACCTATCTATAAGCTATTTTCTTTTTGCTCTTATATAATGGTTGGTTGTCATCATCAAAAAGGGGGAGATTATTCGCCCTTATGTTTTGATGATGTTTTACAATCACCATTAACGGTACTAATGGCTTATTGAGTGCAAATGTAGCAAATTCATTTATCAAACTTGTTAGTGTCATTCAATGGAGGATTAGATGGAATAAACGCTACAACGATGATATCCAAAGGAGGAGGAGGCATAGTGATGAAGCAATGTTATTTCAAGAACAACAAATTCATATAAAAGTTTCATCCAAACTCAAGCTATATTAAGACTCAATAATTGTATTCTATGTAAGGATATTAGCTAGTTTTTATTCTCTCTCTAGTATTAGAATGTAGGCAAAGAGTTATTGATTTCACTTGAAGCTATTGAGACTCACACACACGTTTTCATACTTATGCTTTTAAGTGTTTTTCACAAAATACTATTTTTCACAAGTATGAGGACCTATCTGCAAAAAAAAATTTCAAACAGTTTGTTTTTAGTATTAAAAACATTTTACAAAGTTTCATAATTTTCAGAGGTCAAATAAATATTTTCTAAATATTTCTGTTTGAGTCAAAATACTATTCTGGAATGTATCTGAATGCGGTCGACCACACCGGTCGACCGCACTTAAGATCATTCGTCACTGGACTCCAGAGAGTTTGTCGGTCGACAGGTGCGGTCAACCGAAAGCTTGATTTTTCTATCGGTCGACCGCACCGGTCGACCGATAAAGTCTCTGTTTGTTTTCTGTGTTTTCAAAGCTGCTCGCGGTCGACCGGATTTTCTGTCGGTCGACCGAATTCATCATTTCGGTCGACTAAACGTTCTGGCGGTCGACCGAAAGTTTATTCGGTCAACCGAGACTTTTTTTTTCAAACGGTCGTTTGCCTTGTTTACTGTGCTATCACTTAACCGTGTTTGGCACAGT
>BQKN01049423.1:0-11293 GCA_022839385.1 Asparagus kiusianus | reverse complement strand
ATATCAAAGGTACCGTGGATGTTGGTTTGGTATTTCAGAAGAATGAGAAGAACGGGCAGGATTGTATTGGTTACGTGGATTCTGATTATGCGAGGGATCTGGACAAGCGCCGGTCTACTAGCGGATATGTGTTTACACTAGCAGGAGCACCGGTATGTTGGAGATGCACACTTCAGTCTACAGTGGCTCTCTCCACTACGGAGGCAGAGTATATGACATTGACTGAAGCTGTGAAGGAGGATTTGTGGTTGCATGGATTATTGGAGAACTTGGGGATTGCAAAGGAGACCATTCAGGTATATTGTGATAGCATGTCAGCTATCTATTTGGCGAAGAACCAAGTTTATCATGCACGCACGAAGCATATCGATGTCAGCTTCCATTTTGTTCGTGACGTTTTGGATGAAGGAGACGTCATGTTGGAGAAGATCCACACGAAGGATAACCCTGCAGATATGTTGACCAAAGTTGTTTCAGGTATTAAGTTTGGTCATTGTTTGGAACTTTTGATCATTCTTCGGTGTTGAGGCCTTTCGAGGCCATTTGGATGAACTACGGGCGGCTTGATTCCTTGGGCAAGAGGATACGTAGGCAGTCTTTACGATGCAGCCGATTTGGATTAGTTGATTTTGATGGGGGTGAGATTGTTTGGACTCCCGTTTGGGTCTCGACTTGTTAAGGATTGATAAGCAGCAAGTGAGACATTTGGTTTGGTTGGTGTCGGCTTAGTTTTGGGAAAAATTTCGCCAAGGTGGAGAATTGTGATGTGGGGGCCACGTGAGTGCAATCACGTGAATGAAGAGCCAGCGAAAAAAAAAACCAGCGGACGAAACCCTTTGGCCCATGCGGAATTACCAAGGCCCACCCATTTGTCCTTTGTATAAATATATGAACCTAGGTTTGAGTGCAGAGCGGGGGATTGTTTTTGCGGCTGCAGGAGTTCTTTTCTTTGGGCGGCTACGAAGAGGTGCAGGGCTGGTCCTTTCTTTTGGCGGCTGCTGCAGACAGAGAACAAAAGCTACAGGGATTTTGGCGGCTGACTGAGAGAAGAAGAAGCAAAGTCCTTTTGTAGTAGTTCTTTGTTTTGTGCATCCCTTTGAGAGAATATTTGTAAGAGGGGTTTGAGAGTTTGTTTGAGAGGGTTTAGATTGTGAGATTATAAACCCTAGTTATATCTCTCCCTCTAATAGTAGATCTCCCCCTTCTTGCCCCGTGAACATAGGCTATTTGCCGAACCACGTAAAATTTGTGTTCTTGTCGTGATTTGTAATAGCTTGTAGGATCCCTCGACAGGTCAGTCCTAGAACTGATGAGAGGAAGAGCCGGTATCTCACTTTGTTGAGATATCTGCTTCAGATTCTTGTTTTCTTGGTGAAACAGGAATTCTTACGATCTAATCTCTCTTGTTGTGCTGCCGAAGTGCTGCCGAAATTTCCGCTGCGCACAACAAGTGGTATCAGAGCTCCGGTTAGACTTGGGAGCTTGTTCGAAGGATTCTCTGAAGAATTCCTATTTAAAGAATTAGATCGACAACATGGGAGAAACAAGCACATCGGGATTGACTCTTTCGAAGGCGATACAGAGTCTGAGCATCAATAATACAAAAATTGATGTTCCGAAGTTCGACGACAAGATCAATTTTGGTTTGTGGAGGTGTCAGGTGATGGACGCCTTGGATGCACAAAATTTGGAGGAGACTCTTGAGTTATAAGAGAAACCCACTGATATGGAAGATAAGGTTTGGAAGAAAATAAATAGTAGGGCTTGTGGAGTTATTCGGTCATGCTTGACGCCGGATCTTATTTATGACGTAATGAACGAGACGTCGGCGAAGAGAATTTGGGAAACACTCAATGAGAAGTATCTGACGAAGAGCATTGAGAATCGGCTTCACTTGAGAAAGAGGTTTTACCAATTCAAGATGAAGAGGGGAGTTTCCGTTCGGGAGCATGTTAACAACTTCACGAAGCTAATTTCGGATATGGCCAATGTAGATATCATGGTTGAGGATGAAGACAAGGCGATGCTACTATTGTGTTCGTTGCCGGAGGATGATTTTGGAACGTTTGTTCTCACTATGATAAATGGAAGAACTACGGTTAGCTACAAGGAGGTGACCTCAGCTTTGGTGAATTATGAGTTGAGGAAGAGTGATGGCGAACCCTCCGAGAAGACATCGGGAGATGCATTAGCAGTTCGAGGCCGTGGTCCAAACCGTCGTCCAGGTGATCGCTCAAGATTGAAGTCAAGAGGTGGGCATAGAAATATTGGTAGGAATCAATGTCGCTTTTACAAAGAAGAAGGACATTGGAAGAACGACTGCCCAAAGTTGAAAGACAAAGCCGGGAAGAATAAAGGGAAAGCTGTACAAGCTTCGGAAGTGAATGTTGTCAAGGCTAGTGACGACAATTCAGATACGGATTCTTCAGGCTATTCATGCTCTGCATTACCGTCAGTTTGTTACACTGACTCTACGGAGTGGATGATGGATTCTGGTGCTACATACCATATTTGCCCTAGGAGGGATTGGTTCTCCAGCTTTGATGAGTTGGAAAGAGAGGATGTCGTACTCATGGGTAATAATCACGTATGCCCTATTGGTGGTATTGGTACAGTACGGATCCGGATGTGTGACGGGGTAACTCGGGAGCTAAAGGAAGTGAGATTCGTTCCTCAATTGACGAAGAATATCATTTCGCTTGGAACTTTGGAGGCAGCTGGCTACAAGGTGATCTTGGAGAATGCGACTCTGAAGGTCACAAAGGGGTCCATGGTGGTGATGCGAGGTGTCAGGGAAAACAACCTATACTACTTGAAGGGCAAGACAGTAACAGGGGGTCTGGCAGCTTCGATTACCACAGAGGAGGATACTACCAACTTATGGCACATGAGATTGGGACACACTGGTGATAAGTCCCTGCAGGTATTGGTGAAGCAGGGGCTATTGAAGGGTGCAAAGACCTGCAAGATGGAGCTGTGTGAACATTGCATACTTGGGAAGAAGACAAGAGTAAAATTCGGCACCGCTATTCACAATACCCAAGGAATAGTAGACTACATTCACACGGACGTTTGGGGCCCTTCCAAGCACACATCACTTGGTGGGGCCAATTATTTTGTCACTTTCATTGATGATTATTCCAGGAGGAATTGGGTATACCCGATGAAGCATAAATATCAGGTCCTGGATATTTTTATGGAGTGGAAGAAGAAAGTGGAGCTGCAGATAGGTAGAAAGGTAAAAACTCTTCGTTCGAACAATGGAGGAGAGTATAAGAGTGATCCGTTTCTACAGTTTTGCCGGGATCACGGTATTAGACGACACTACACAGTACGTGAGACACCGCAACAGAACGGGGTGGCTGAAAGGTTGAACCGTACCTTGCTGGAGAAGGTGCGATGTATGATGACACATAGTGGATTGTCAAGATCCTTTTGGGCCGAAGCGTTGGTTTATGCGAGCCATCTCGTGAATAGGTTGCCGTGCACTGTGATACAGGGGAAGACTCCGTTGGAGCGTTGGTCTGGTTCGGTAGCTAGTGACTATGAGTCGCTTCGGATATTTGGGTGTCCAGCTTATTACCATATCAGTGATGGTAAATTGAATCCGAGGGCGAGGAAAGCAGTCTTTGTGGGATTTAGAGATGGAGTTAAAGGCTTCAAGTTATGGGATCCACAAGACAAGAAGATAGTTATTAGCAGGGATGTCACATTTGACGAGGCGTACATGATGAAGCCTCAAGTTTCTCAGCAGGTGGAGGAAGATCAGACAGTTGGGATATCGCAGCAGGTGGAGGATGATGTGACTCCACCAACTCCAGATAGCATTGTATCCATTAAGGCTCCTACAGAGGTGACACTGGGAGGAGATGAGATGACAGCCGGGCATTTAGAGGATACATTGGATGTTGGGACTCAGGAACAGGGTCATGTTCAGGAGTCCATTGCAGCTAATAGACCAAAAAGAAATATTCGTCGGCCAGCTAGATATGACGATGTCATGGTTGCATATACTTTATCAGCAGAAGTCGTTGATAATTTGGTTCCTTCTACATTCAAGGAAGCAGAGTTAAGCTCTGATTCGATTAGGTGGAGGGAAGCTATGGAGGAAGAGATGCAGTCTCTTCATAAGAATAATACTTGGGAACTTGCAAAACTACCGAAAGGTAAGAAGGCTATTGGATGCAAGTGGGTGTATGCAAAGAAAGAGGGATCTTCTATTGGGGAAATTAGATTCAAAGCCAGATTGGTTGCCAAAGGATATGCACAGCTAGAGGGCGTTGATTACAACGAGGTGTTTTCACCTGTTGTGAAGCATTCGTCGATTCGTATTTTATTAGCATTGGTGGCACAGCTGGATTTGGATTTGGTTCAGATGGATGTAAAAACAGCCTTTCTACATGGAGATTTAGAAGAGGAGATCTACATGACATAACCTATGGGGTTCAAAGCTGCAGGAAAGGAAGAATTAGTATGCAAGCTGAAGAAGTCTCTTTATGGATTGAAGCAATCGCCGTGACAATGGTACAAGAGATTCGACGGCTTTATGATTGGCCAAGGGTACACGAGGAGCCCATATGATCCGTGTGTTTACATGCACAAGCTACAGAATGGTGAGTATATCTATTTGCTATTATATGTTGACGATATGCTCATAGCTTCCAGGAATACGTCAGCTATTAGAAAGTTGAAAAAGGAGCTGTCATCCGAATTTGAGATGAAGGATCTTAGAGAAGCAAAGAAGATATTGGGTATGGAGATCGAGAGAGACAGGGTGAAGGGGAAGTTGAAGTTGACACAGAGGTGTTACTTGCAGAAGATGCTGAAGAAATTCAGTTATGATGGCAATGCCAAGGCGGTGAGTACTCCATTAGCTCCCCACTTTAAGCTATCAGCTAAGATGTCACCTGTTTCAGTTGAGGACCGTGAATACATGTCCAAAGTTCCATATGCTAATGCTGTGGGTAGCTTGATGTATGCGATGGTTTGTACAAGGCCAGATTTGTCACAGGCCGTGAGCATGGTATCCAGATACATGCACGACCCCAGAAAGGGTCATTGGGAGGCCGTGAAGTGGATTCTACGGTATATCAAAGGTACCGTGGAGTTGGTTTGGTATTTCAGAAGAATGAGAAGAACGGGCAGGATTGTATTGGTTACGTGGATTCTGATTATGCGAGGGATCTGGACAAGCGCCGGTCTACTAGCGGATATGTGTTTACACTAGCAGGAGCACCGGTATGTTGGAGATGCACACTTCAGTCTACAATGGCTCTCTCCACTACGGAGGCAGAGTATATGGCATTGACTGAAGCTGTGAAGGAGGCTTTGTGGTTGCAATGATTATTAGAGAACTTGGGGATTGCACAGGAGACCCTTCGGGTATATTATGATAGCATGTCAGCTATCTATTTGGCGAAGAACCAAGTTTATCATGCACGCACGAAGCATATCGATGTCAGATTCCATTTTGTTCGTGACGTTTTGGATGAATGAGACGTCATGTTGGAGAAGATCCACACGAAGGATAACCCTGCAGATATGTTGACCAAAGTTGTTTCAGGTGTTAAGTTTGGTCATTGTTTGGAGCTTTTGAACATTCTTCGGTGTTGAGGCCTTTCGAGGCCATTTGGATGAACTACGGGCGGCTTGATTCCTTGGGCAAGAGGATACGTAGGCAGTCTTTACGATGCAGCCGATTTGGATTAGTTGATTTTGATGGGGGTGAGATTGTTTTGACTCCCGTTTGGGTCTCGACTTGTTAAGGATTGATAAGCAGCAAGTGAGACATTTGGTTTGGTTGGTGTCGGCTTAGTTTTGGGAAAAATTTCGCCGAGATGGAGAATTGTGATGTGGGGGCCACGTGAGTACAATCACGTGAATGAAGAGCCAGCGAAAAAAAAACCAACGGACGAAACCCTTTGGCCCATGCGGAATTACCAAGGCCCACCCATTTGTCCTTCGTATAAATATATGAACCTAGGTTTGAGTGCAGAGCAGGGGATTGTTTTTGCGGCTGCAGGAGTTCTTTTCTTTGGGCGGCTACGAAGAGGTGCAGGGCTGGTCCTTTCTTTTGGCGGCTGCTGCAGACAGAGAACAAAAGCTACAGGGATTTTGGCGGCTGACTGAGAGAAGAAGAAGCAAAGTCCTTTTGTAGTAGTTCTTTGTTTTGTGCATCCCTTTGAGAGAATATTTGTAAGAGGGATTTGAGAGTTTGTTTGAGAGGGTTTAGATTGTGAGATTGTAAACCCTAGTTATATCTCTCCCTCTAATAGTAGATCTCCCCCTTCTTGCCCCGTGGACGTAGGCTATTTGCCGAACCACGTAAAATTTGTGTTCTTGTCATGATTTGTAATAGCTTGTAGGATCCCTCGACAGGTCAGTCCTAGAACTGATGAGAGGAAGAGCCGGTATCTCACTTTGTTGAGATATCCGCTTCAGATTCTTGTTTCCTTAGTAAAACAGGAATTCTTACGATCTAATCTCTCTTGTTGTGCTGCCGAAGTGCTGCCGAAATTTCCGCTGCGCACAACATCAAGATCATCTCCATCAACCTTTTAGCTTGTAGTTCATTGCATATAGAAATGCAGCTCATAAATCTTTCTAAATTGCTTTCTGATTACAGATGCGCATGAGTGTCGATGAGATCCTTTGATACCACTGGAGATAGAACCAAGCAGGGATCAGACTGCAGGAGAATCTTCAGAATGGTCGATTATCTTCTTGCTACAGAACAATAAAGTAAAGACATCCTCAATTATTTTCATTAATTTTCTCCAGGCTGCCAAGCGTTCTGATCATTGTTCTTCCTTAAACCCAGGTGCTAGTTCATTATAAAGCACCAAACACGGATCACGCTCAGGAAGCAGTAAATTCAGATGAATGTTTCTACAGTTGAGATTAAGACGGCATATGCTCTAGTACATACCGGCTTCACTCTGCAGCGGCGATGC
The DNA here is from genome assembly GCA_022839385.1 of Asparagus kiusianus. Classification (NCBI taxonomy): domain Eukaryota; kingdom Viridiplantae; phylum Streptophyta; class Magnoliopsida; order Asparagales; family Asparagaceae; genus Asparagus; species Asparagus kiusianus. The sequence continues at coordinate 4,340 of BQKN01049423.1, read as the reverse complement.
AATATTCCATTGAGATGTCTTAAGAACATACTCGGATGACAACTACACTGCAATGTTTCAGACTTCAGCATTTCAAGATCAGTACATGCTGAATCGACTTTGATGCCCAGCACAATTTCATACCGAATATGTTTAGATGAGTCAACTGAGAGCAAAGAGCATCGTTAACAGCTTCGTCAAAACACACAACCTTCATTACAATTCTGAATTCTGATTACAGCGTATAATTCTGCAGGATACATCTTCTCGTTATGTACTGCTCTTTTTTTTTTTTTTGTTTCAGTTGTCATGCTCTTGAAATTAATCAGAGATTAGTTTTTCTTGTTAGTAATCTCTCTAACTAATCTGTTATTAAGTGCAAATGCTAAAACATGTCTTCTTTCTTTACCCTTTTGCTTTCCAGGCACAATTCATAGTGCATTGATGGAACTAAAGAAATATGCCTCTATAGCTTTCTCAAATACCAAGGAGAACAAAAATAGAAGATTCTGAAATAAAATTCCTTTAAAAAGAAAAGAAGAAGAAGAAGAAGAAGAAATCTTAGCTAGGAGGCCAAATACTTTGCAACGGAATCCTAGTTAGAGTGGGTGGGAAGCAATCTTTTTCTGATTGTAACTTTTCTAAATAAATATTCTCAAGGATCATATCACTTAGTAAACCTTATTTATTTCCTTAGCTAGGATATCATATCATGTTTGGTTCTGTTTATTTTCATAACTTTTGACAAAACTTTTCCAACTTAGCAAATCCAAATAACCTGTTGTCAAAATAAATTATTAGGATTTCTAATCTGTTTTGATTTTGGTTTTAGAATTTCTAGTATGTTTTTGGTTTTAGGATTTCTATATATATAGGAACACGTTTTAGGTTTGGGGATAGCGAAGGGGATATTTGGAGCACAGAAAAGAGATATTTTCTGAGCTATTGGTTATGGTTTTGTTTGGAGAGAATTAGAGCTTTGTTGGTGAGATTAATTGGTGAGTTTGTGTGATTTTATAATCTCAATTTGTACTCTTTTTCTCTATTAGTGAAAACCCAATCTCCTTCTTGCCCCGTGGCAACTTGCCGAACCACGTTAAAATTGGTTGTTTGAGTTTGTGCCGTTATTTTGCATTGTTTGGCCTTCTCCCGGCGTTCGTTTGATTTTGGTCTCTCGAAGCACATCAGTTTGATTTTGGCTTCCGTCGCGCACAACAAATTAAAGAAATGACGAGCACAACGTGAATGAGGATGAGTTTTGGTCTGTATCAGGTCGCGGTCGACTGCACGTGGCACGACGGTCGACGGCCAAAAGTCCAGAGACTCAGGAAAGTTTCTGTCGTTTTCACGGTCGACCGCACATAGCGCGACGGTCGACCGCGAGTCGGGTCTAAGCTGGGTTTTGGTTTTCAACCCGTTTAGTTTCTGAGTTGATATATAAGCCTAATCCTAATTAATTAGGGTTAAATAAGGACGTTTAGAGCAGTCTTTGAGAGGGGATTGTTGTATTCAATTGTGGAAGATTTGTGAGAGATCTAGAGGCTTTGTTTTATGTTTTAGGGTTTATTTGAGAGATTTTTAACCATATTTGTATTCTCTTGATTTCTAATAGTAAGAACTCCCCCCTCCTTGCCCCGTGGACGTAGGTAACTTGCCAAACCACATAAAATTCGTTTGTCTTGCTGTGATATTATGTTTGGCTTTTTGGTTGTGATTTATCTCTTTCTTGTTCGTGTGGTTACGAGCTCCGCTGCGCACAACAAGTGGTATCAGGGCTTTAGGTTTGGCTTGAGGCTTGTTCGAAGGATTCGGTGAATGATTCCTATTTGAAGAGTTAGATCGACAACATGGGAGGAGAAAACACATCAAGTTCGTCTCTTACGAAGGCGATACAGAGTCTGAGCATCAATAACACGAAGATTGATGTTTCGAAGTTTGACGACAAGATCAACTTCGGTTTGTGGAGGTGCCAGGTGATGGATGCTTTCGATGTACAGAATTTGGAGGAGACTCTTGAGTTACAAGAGAAACCCGCAGATATGGATGACAATGTTTAGAAGATGATGAATAGTAGGGCTTGTGGAGTTATTCGGTTATGCTTGACGTCGGATTTTATTTATGACGTGATGAACGAGACGTCGGTGAAGAGAATGTGGGAAACACTCAATGAGAAGTATCTTACGAAGAGCATTGAGAATCAGCTTCACTTAAAGAAGAGGTTTTACCAGTTCAAGATGAAGAGAGGAGTTTCCATTAGGAAGCATGTCAACAATTTCACGAAGCTACTTTCAGATATGACCAATGTGAACATCATGGTTGAGGATAAAGACAAGACGATGTTACTTTTGTGTTCGTTGTCCGAGGATGATTATGGTACGTTCGTTCTCACTATGATCAACGAAAGAACTACTGTTAGCTTAAGGAGGTGACCTCATCTTTGGTGAATTATGAGTTGAGGAAGAGTGATGGTGAACCCTTCGATAAGGCATCGAGAGATGCATTAGCAGTTCGAGGCCACAGTCTAAATCATCGTCAAGTCAACCGCTCAAAATCGAAGAATAGAGGTGCCTATAAGAGTGTTGGTAGAAATCAATGTCCGTATTGTAAAGAAGAAGGACATTAGAAGATTGACTGCCCAAAGTGGAAAGAAAAAACCGGGAAGAATAATGGAAAAGCTATACAATCTTCAAAAGTTATTGATGAACATTCACAGTCACATTCTTTGGGCTATTCGTGCCCAGCACTACTGTCAGTTTGCTATGCAGACTCCACGAAATGGATATTGGATTCAGGAGCCACATATCATATTTTCCCTAGGAGGGATTGGTTCTTTAGCTTTGAGGAGCTGAAAAGAGGGGATGTCGTGCTTATGAGTAATGATCACGTATGTCCTATTGGTGGTATTGGTTTAGTCCGGATCAGGATGCATAACAGTGTGATGAGGGAGTTAAAAGAAGTAAGGTTTGTGCCGTAGTTGACGAAGAATATCATTTCTCTTGATACTTTGAAGACAGCTGGTTATCGGGTGACCTTAGAGAATGCTACCGTGAAGGTTACGAAGGGTTCTATGATGGTGATGCGAGGAGTCAGAGAAAACTTCCTATACTACTTGAAGGGAAAGACAGTTACAGGGGGTCTGACAGCTTCTATCACTACAGAGGAGGATACTACTGCTCTATGGCATATGAGACTAGGACACACAGGTGATAAGTCCCTACAGTCATTAGCGAAACAGTGGCTTTGAAAGGTGCTAAGACCTGCAAGATGGAGTTGTGTGAGCATAGTGTACTTGGGAAGAAGACTAGAGTGAAGTTTGTCACCGCTATTCACAACACCTAAGGTATATTAGATTACGTTCGCACATATATTTAGGGTCCTTCCAAGAGCACATCACTTGGTGGGGCCAACTATTTTATCACTTTCATTGATGACTATTCCAGGAGGAATTGTGTATACCCTATGAAGCATAAACATAAGGTTCTGGATATTTTTGTGGAGTGGAAGAAGATAGTGAAGCTGCAAACAGGTAGAAAGATGAAGACTATACGTTCAGATAATGATGGAGAGTATAAGAGTGATTCGTTTTTGTAGTTTTACCGGATCGCGGTATTAGGCGACACTTCACAGTTTGAGAGACACGACAATAGAACGGGGTGACTAGGAGAATGAACCGTACATTGCTAGAGAATGTACGATGTATGAAGACGCAAAGTGGATTGCCTAGATCCTTTTGGGCCGAGCCGTTAGTTTATGCGAGCCATCTCGTTAATAGTTGTCGTGCATTACGATACAGGTGAAGACTTCTTTAGAGCGTTGGTCTAGTTAGGTAGCTAGTGATTATGAGTCACTTCGGATATTTGGGTGACCTGCTTATTATCATGTTAGTGATGGTAAATTGAATCTGAGGGCGAGGAAGGCGGTCTTTGTGGGATTTAGAGATGGTTAAAGGTTTCAAGTTATGGGATCCACAGAATAAGAAGATAGTTATTAGGGAAAATTGCTTGGAGGAACTAAAAAAAATTGGCTCAAGCATCCTCCTCCCCAGCCCCAAAACTCTAACCCCCAAGCCCTAAAATTGAAAAAAAGTGCAACCAAGCCCCAAACCCACTGCCCAAGAAAAAAATTCCCAAATTACCCTTCTTCCCCATTTAAAACACAATCAATTTCTTCCTCCTAAAATCTGGACAAAGACCTCCCCCTTCCCCCTCATCCGCATCCTCTCCTCCCCCCCCTTCCCTTTCCTCCCCGACCCTCTCCTCGCCTCCGTCCGCCTCCCCTTCCCCTCTTCCTCCCTCCTCATCCACATCCTCTCCTCCCCCCTTCCCCCTCCTCCCCGACCCCCTCGGCTCCGGCTGCCTCCC
>BQKN01049420.1:0-10437 GCA_022839385.1 Asparagus kiusianus | reverse complement strand
ACCCGGTTGTGATAGTGGAGTATCTCCTCGAGGTGAGGAGCGGGGACATAGGTCGTGGGGACCGAACCTCGTAAACATATCCTTTGTTTGTGATTGCATTGGCGCACTTGTTTTCATGTTCATATCTTACATCGCCATTGTGTATTGCTTGTTGATCATTTTGCCCTATCACATTTGTAGTTAAATTGTTTACCCCTTGTGTTAGTTTTTATATCCTTGCACATACTTTGCCTATATCTCTTTGTTAGGATATATCTTATTATTTATATATATCCTTGCATATATTTCTATCATATAGGATATATCACCTTGTGTATATTGCATATTCTTGCACATAACTCTTTGTATATCTATATTGCAAGAATATATTTGTTAAGTAATTTTAATTGGCATTTAATCGGATTAGATTAGCATAAGACCCTAATCACCCACCCTCTAGGGTCTAACAATCTAGACATCCATTATTTTCCTAAATGAAATTTAGCAACCCAATGTTTCAGGTTGTGTAGCGCTTGCTAAACAAACTTAATCATCACATCAAAGCATACTAAATTATCAAATCGAAAATAACAATATCATCAAGTCAAAGGGACCATGTAACAATTTGAATTCTCTATCTCTTAGGTGACTCATCTTAGAGAATTCAAATACGGTCTAGTGCTACACACATCATAATGCGTGCTTATGACATACACTCGGAGAATCTCCATTCTCGATGGTTGAGACCCACCACCATATCTCATATATCGGTGTCATGCATAATAACCTGTTATAACAAAGTTATCCTTTACTAGTTATAGGTTAAGCACAAATTTAAGGAATTTCTAAGTTAGATCATATCTCCAAGCAAGTGACCATCATAGTGCATGATCTAACAAAATAATTTCTAAGGATATATATAACAATTATATAAATAGTACCCAAATTATGTGCAACAATTAAATTTATTAACATTACAATATTATTACATAATATGTATTGGATGTTCAAGGGCAAATTATTATTACTATTCCAGCAGGTTGGATTGTAACCGGGCTGCGTTTTGGAGAAATACAGTCCGGTTGGAGTCGCTCTGAGAGATATAAATAGAGGAGGTAAGGAGTAAAATTAGTGCAAATAAGAGGGGGTTCACTTAATTCATGATAAAGGTGAATTACATCGGGGATGATTATGAGAGAGAGAGAGAGAGAGAGGAGGTAAGGAGAAAATTTATGCAAACAAGAGGGGGTTCACTTGCTATTCATTTCTAGATCTCTCATTCTGTAACTTAATTCATTGACAGTTTTCTAAACAATCATAAACATTTCACAACAGTTTCTTAAACTAAAAGAAGAATGCTTTATCGGTCATTTCTGAATCACGCCCAAAATATTATAAATAAGAGAAAAGTGAAACAGAAACATGGGTTATAGTCTCCAAACAATGAAAATTTTAAGTTACGGAAAGATTGAAACTTTTTTCGTACCGCAATTTGCATTCTAAAAACCCAGCACCCAACTGAAAATATGGAACCCGAGGTAGAGCTTTCGACAAGTCCTCTCGATCTGTTCGAGAGATTGTTAAAGCCAGAAAACACAAATGTAAACTGGAAGAAAATATATAAACTAGATGGATGCCACCCGACATTAGTCTATTTACAATAATTTACTGGCGAAAAGCAACACGATCACTTCAAAACATAATGAGAATGACTCTTCCTCTAAATAAAGGGAAAAAGAAAATACTACTTCAGTAGATTCACAGCGTCTCGTGAGCGAGCACAACCAGCAAATCATCCATTATAGGAAACACAAGAAGTAAATACAGAACAATGTCCTGCGATGAGGTTAAAAACTTCAGAGATAATAAGAAACAAGTTGCAGAACAGCAAGTCTGAATATTTACAAAAGAAAAAAAAAGAAAAAGAAAAAGAAATGAGCTTGTGTTAGGCGTAACACTATTTATCTATTTAGTCGTATTGTGAGAAGATAAAACGTGAGGGTGATTTCTTTTGTTCCCTGGACAAAGCCCAAGACGTGTGGGAGGCTAGCATGAGCTAGTGGATTTTGGAGGTAAACACGTGAAGGGAAGGGCTCTCTTTGCTGGCTTGTGTGTGGGGACCACGAGAAGCATGTGAATGCAAAACCACGTGAAGTGATGAGTCCAGCGGACAAAAGCCGATTACCCGGTTACCCGATATCATATGCTATATATATAGTTGATGATTCTCTCCTAGGGTTGTACGAAGGAGGGGAGTACATAGTCGGCTTTTTCTTTTTCTTTGGCGGCTGCGCAGGTGCAAGATCAGGGGGCGTGAGCAGTTCTTTTTGGCTTGGGCTTGGTACAGAGAGAGGAAAGCCGGCTCAGAGAGAGGGGACTGTCTTGGGTTTTGTGAAAAGAGAAAAAGTATTTGGATGCTGACCTTTTCTTGTGAAGAAAAGCAATGAGCCTATTTGAGGGTTTAGATTGTGAGAGTTGTAAACACATTATATTCTTTCTCTCTTTAATAGTAGATCCCTCCTCCTTGCCCCGTGGACGTAGGCAGTTTGCCGAACCACGTAAAATTGGTTTGTTTGAGTTTATGACCATTGTAATAGTTTTAGGATCCCTCGACGCGCAGTCCTAGAGCTGACGAGAGGAAGAGCTAATATTCCATTTTGATGGGATATTAGGCTTCAGATTCTTGTTCCCTTTGAGAAACAAGAATTCTTATCGGTCTTTCTCTCTTATTGTGCACCAGAAACTCTGCCAAAATTTTCGCTGCGCACAACAAGTGGTATCAGAGCTCGGGCTACGCTTGGGCTATTTGGAGGAGTAGATCAATTTGGATGTTCGTCTAGGGCTTCATTTGGTGATAAAGGTGGGATCTTTTTGGTAAAGACTCTATCTTTTCAATTTTGGATCTATTCTTCGTTCGTTGGTGCATTGAGAAAGATGTCGGGGAAAGAAGGTGCTTCGGGTGTCGAGAGTGGTGCTTCTGACGCGAAAACCATTCAGAGTTTGAATATCCACTCTATGAAGATAGATGTGGAGAAGTTTAATGGCACAAACAATTTTGGATTATGGAGATGCGAGGTTTTGGATGCGCTGAACGCGCAGAATTTGGAGGATACTTTGGAGTTAGATGGCAAGCCAGATGAGATTGAAGAGAAGGTTTGGAAGAAGATGAATCGAACGGCGTGTGGTGTGATTAGATCTTGTTTGACTCAAGATCTAAAATATGATGTGATGAATGAGACTTCTGCAAAGAAGATTTAGGAGATTCTCGAAAGCAAGTATCTGACAAAGAGTATTGAGAACCGCTTGCATTTGAAGAGGAGACTTTATCGTTTCCAGTTGAAGAAGGGAACCTCCATTAGAGATCACATGAACCACCACACAAAGCTTCTTGCGGATATGACGAATGTGGATGTCATGATTAGAGATGAGGACAAGGCGTTGTTGTTGTTGAGTTCCTTGCCCGACGAGGAATATGAGACCTTCGTCCTTACACTTATTAATGGGAAGGCAACCCTTTCGTATAGTGAGGTCACTGCTGCACTAGTGAATTATCAGCTTCGAAAGAAGGATAAGGAGGCTTCAGTTGATCCGGTAGCAGAGGCGTTGGCCGCAAGAGGGAAGGGTCCAAACCGAAAGACTTGGAAGTCACAGTCTAGAGTAGGACATCCTACAATTGGAAAAGATCAGTGTGCTTGGTGCAAGGAGACTGGTCATTGGAAGAAAGACTGCCCAAAGCTCGACGAATGGATGAAGAATAAGCAGAAGGGAAAAGGAAAGCAACCATCATCAGAAGCAAACATTGTATCGGATGGTAATAATTCTGACTCTTCTATTTATTCGCTTTCTATCAGTCCTACAGATAGCTATTCAGAGAAATCTGAATGGATGTTGGATAGTGGTGCGACCTATCATGTGTGTCCTAGAAGGGAATGGTTCTCCAGTTTTGAGAAGCTGGTGGATAGTGGTCTGGTGTACATGGCTAATAACCGTGCATGCCAGATCCTTGGGATAGGAAGAATTCGCATAAAAATATTTGACGGGACTGTTAGGGAGTTAAATGATGTGAGATATGTTCCTTTTTTGAGGAAGAACTTGATCTCGATTGGAGCTTTGGTTGGAGAGGGTCTGAAGGTTCGTGTTGAGGATATGGTTCTCGAGATTACGAGAGACTCTCATATTTTTATGAAGGGCGTCAGGAGGAATAACATGTATTACTTGACTGGAGGTATAGTGGCAGGTGGAGAGCTGACGACTTCCGTTGATTCGACTAGACTGCGGCATTTGGGACTTGGCCATTCCAGTATTGATTCCTCGCATAGATTGAAAGAGGGTGCGAAGACCTGCAGTTTGAAGTCCAGTGAACATGTTGATGTGAGCAAGAAGACCGATGTGAAGTGTGGCACCTCTATTCACCATGCTAAGGGTCGTTCTGGAGGTGTTCACGTGGATGTTTGGGGGCCTTCCAAGGGGGCATCATTGGGAGATAATAGAAGTTTGGTTTCCTTTGTTGGTGACTGTTCTAGGCGTGTTTGGGTTGCAACCAAATCCCCTTTGGAGAAAGTCCTAGTAGTATCCAACAGATTGAAGAAGTGTAAGATGGACAGAAAGGTGAAGGTACTTCATTCTGATTTTGATGGGAGGTACAAGATGGACCTGTTTCTGTATTGGAGCCGAGCTCACGGCATTTCGAGACACTTCGTTGGAAAGGAAATCTTGGGGCAACTAGATAGGGTGACAAATTTAGAGAACCGTGCCTTACTGGAGAAGGATCGGTGTTTGTTGTCAAGCAATGGTCTGCAGAAGAGTTTCTGGACAGAGGCTTCGACATATTTGGGTCATCCTATTAAAGAGTTGTCAACTGCTGTGATTGGAGGTAAAACTCCATTGGAAGATAGGTCTGGTAGTATCACTTTGGTTGAGGCTTCGATGAGGAAGCCAATTGACTCTTAGCAGGTAGAGAGTTTTGAACAGACCTTAGAGGTATTACAGCGGGTGGAGATTGATGCTACTCCACATTGGGTGGGGATTTTCCCACATACTCCAGGTCATTCTGCATTGGTTAGGATTCCAGCTGAGGTGACACAACGTGAGAGTCATTTGGATTCGGATGCGGATGATGAGTTGGGTTTTGAATCAAGTGCAGCTAGCAGACATAGTTTGGATATGACCAGTGGTTCACCTCAGGTGGAGGTGTTTGATGCCATTGGAGGTGCTATCAGTCGCAGACTTGATGATGATATTGGAGAAGGGTTGCGAACTCTTCTATTGGATTGAGGTCGTTTGCGACCATTTGGGTGAACTACGTTCGGCTTGATTCCTTGGGCAAGAGGATACGTAGGCAGTCTTTATGATGCAGCCGGGTTTGGATTTTGATGGGGGTGAGATCGATTTGGTGAGTAGATACCGACGTTTGGAGAGTGTTTGCACTCTCATTTAGGTTCTCGACTTGTTATGGATTGAGTCCGTTGTCGTGAATTGTTTCTCTTCGTCTGGACACAACAAGTGAGACATTTGGTTTGGTTGGTGTCGGCTCAGTTTTGGGAAAACTTTATCGAGGTGGAGAATTGTGAGAAGATAAAACGTGAGGGTGATTTCTTTTGTTCCCTGGACAAAGCGCAAGACGTGTGGGAGGCTAGCATGAGCTAGTGGATTTTGGAGGTAAACACGTGAAGGGAAGGGCTCTCTTTGCTGGCTTGTGTGTGTGGACCACGAGAAGCATGTGAATGCAAAACCACGTGAAGTGATGAGTCCAGCGGACAAAAGCCGATTACCCGGTTACCCGATATCATATGCTATATATATAGTTGATGATTCTCTCCTAGGGTTGTGCGAAGGAGGGGAGTACATAGTCGGCTTTTTCTTTTTCTTTGGTGGCTGCACAGGTGCAAGATCAGGGGGCGTGAGTAGTTCTTTTTGGCTTGGGCTTGGTGCAGAGAGAGAGGAAAGTCGGCTCAGAGAGAGGGGACTGTCTCGGGTTTTGTGAAGAGAAAAAAAGTATTTGGATGCTGACCTTTTCTTGTGAAGAAAAGCAAGGAGCCTATTTGAGGGTTTAGATTGTGAGAGTTGTAAACCCATTGTATTCTTTCTCTCTTTAATAGTAGATCCCCCTCCTTGCCCCGTGGACGTAGGCAGTTTGCCGAACCACGTAAAATTGGTTTGTTTGAGTTTATGGTCATTGTAATAGTTTTAGGATCCCTCGACGCGCAGTCCTAGAGCTGACGAGAGGAAGAGCTAATATTCCACTTTGATGGGATATTAGGCCTCAGATTCTTGTTCCCTTTGAGAAACAAGAATTCTTATCGGTCTTTCTCTCTTATTGTGCACCAGAAACTCTGCCGAAATTTCCGCTGCACACAACACGTATCACTATCTATCTGTTGTTTGAAAGTACTAATATAGGCTATCAAACATGTTCTACCCGTAATTAGCCATACAATTAATTCTTAGATAGTTTTACTTAAAATTAAATAATAGAATTAGACTCGATCGGTGTTACAAATACCTATCAAGCGATGAGCTTGTGCGTCTTAGGTAAGGACTTACTGTTGGATCTTGTTCATCTATCTAGTGATAAACTTGTTGTTCTTGAGGAACGCCTGATCGGAGGGACTTCGATTTTTCGAGTGATATGGGTTCGGGAGAAGTGAATATTTGCGAACACCTTGTTTCCAGAGATCGACTTGATCTATCACCCATAGTCCACCGATTCTAACATTCTCTAGATCCTCAACAAAGTCGATATTAACAAACCTCGACATGCAAAATTCACGATACAGCGAAAATATCTCAAACTTCCCTTCCACCTGACGTATTCCTAAGAATTATTTCGTTACGTATTCTTAATAATTGCTTCCACCTCAAGATCCCTCCAACTTAATGCATTCCTGATCAATCATAAAAGGAAATGGAAATTGGAAGAATTGTTAATATTATCATCAAACTGCTTTGTCACGCCCCGCTTCCCAAAATAACGGGGAATCGGGACGTGAACAAGTCCGCGACGTATTAGATTGAGAAGAAATATACGCTATCATTTTTTTTCTTTTTCTTTTCTTCTCAACCTAATACGCTAAGCGTCTGGAAACAATATAATATACGAAGTCACAGGTCCCCGATCACAGATAGCAAGAATATAATGAACAACACAGAATAAAATGATACATATCACAAATGAATATCATCCAAGACACAAAGTTTGGGTCAAACATGCCCTTATACATATCTGAACAAATGAATACTGAAGAAGTACAAAGATACATCGATCAACGAAAATAGAAAGAACTACAAAGGTAAACAAGAACCAGCATATAATAAAAGAGACGACTAGACCTCGACTTCTTCTTCTGCTCTATCTCCAAGGCACTCCTGCTGAGAATCCTCTAGCTCTTGACGATCTCCTAGCTGGACTTGTTCTTCTCCTAAGTCTGACGTACACCAGAGAAAACAGGTGTACGTCAGGTGCATGGTGCACGGCAAGACCCGACCCCACAAAGAAAATAGAAACGGTCGAATGACCAATGCAATAATAAATAGAATAGGAACATGCAGCTGGAATACTAATAATCTAAATGAAAACAGCCACTGGAATATAATAATCAGAAGGATTCAATAATCAACCAAGTAACAAGATCATGCAGCTAGCGATCAGAAACAATCATACGAATAACAGGGCATACAATAGATGGAATTAATACCTAAAAATCTACAACTCGAGACGTAGTACGTCGAGCGAAATAATCCAAACAAGGAAACCCTCATGTATATACCATATGTCTCGAATTGTAAATAATTAAATATTAATCCCGATCTATGTATGAAAGAACAACACTGATCTACATCTCAACAAAACTAACAAGGTCCACCATAAAGCACGCAAGCATATTATTCTTATTTTACATGTTATTTGAATTGGGGGAGAATATTTTGAAGTATATAATCGGGTCCCCGTAAAGTCGTCCGGGGGCCGCCTTCAAGTCAAGTATTGGCCCTCTGGCCCATGTACATAACACTCACGATATCACGATAACAAGAAAGCGCTGTGCCCGTTTATATACATACTATATTCTCCGTCCAATTCCCCTTTTTAACCCCATGTTTGTCATATTAATTAAACAACTGTACATGAAATATTATGCACTAGCCACGGAGTTACCGTGGAACGACTTCTGTAAAACTATGAACATAACCGTGACCCACAACACGTCCGATCAAGAGTGCATCGTCTAGTCAATGCTATAATAATAATAATCAAGGAAACCTCATACCGGGATATCGATATCGAGGGAACTCGGGACTCCTCACATCGGGATATCGATGTCGAGCAAGTATAGCCATGCTTTGAAGCACGCTTATAAATCATACTTTTAACAGAAGTCGTCTTCATGTACAGTCTCTCCTATTGGATAACAACTAAGTGATAACACAACAAGCTTCCACACAGCTATTCATGCCAAGCAATCCCACGCAGATAATCACAATATACACTATAGCTAATCATATCACAGTCTAATCTAATTAACTAACTCATAACAGATCTAGAAATTGAATAACGAGTCACATAATAATTTACGATAAACTAATAATTAACATGAAATAATCAAGGTTCGGGATCTTGCCTATGAGACCGTGGGGTCTGATGATGAGGCGACGGCACCGATGCGGACGCGGTACGACGGATCTCAAGCGACGTCTGTGGCGGGTCTGGACTACGTCGGCATATTGTCGAACAAGTGGCGTGCGATGAAGAAGAGGCGTTGGTGGTTGCGGTTGGGTGACGACGGGAGGAGCAGCGGGCTGTCGGACTCGCTGCTGCACCGGTCGGGGAAGGGCTGACGGCGGGGATGAGGAGGCGGCGGCGGTCAGGCAGAGCAGGGGCGGCGAGGGGTTCTTCGGGGCTGTCGGGGGTTTGGGCGTTCGTCGTGGCTGCAGGAGAGGCAGCGGGGCGTGGCCTGGTGGAGGGCGGCGTGGGGCTGACGGCAACGAACGGGGGTCGGAGGCTGGTCGGAGGCGGCCTGGAGCGGCGACGCGAGCAGCGGATGCGGGTGAGGCCGACGGAGAGGGGTGGTCGCGTGGGGGTTGCTGGACGGCGTGGAGAGGCGGAGGCCGGCTGGGGCGCGGGTCCGTCGGAGCCGGAGATGAGCGGGGCGGCGACTGAGGTGGTGGAGCGGCTCGCGAGCGGAGTTGGGTTCGTGGGTCGGAGGTGAGGAGAGAGAAAATGAAGAAGAGGCGGCGGGTTTGAAAACACAGATAAGAGAGAGAGAGAGGAGAGGAAATACATATATATATATAATTGTAATTAGGGTTAGGGTTTAAGTTAAAATAATTAAAATAAATACTTTTGGGTACTTAAAAATTAAACTAATTACATAATAATTATCTACAACGAAAAACGTACATGTTGAGCTAATACAACAGTTGATACGAAATAGTCGAAATATACCTGTATTATATAATTAAACAAGAATAATTAATAATAAAAATATTTTTACTTATATTTAAAATCAAATAATTATGGGATAATTACGTACATAGTAAAACGTACTAGTTATACTAATACGATAGATAATATGTAACAATAGAAATAATACGGTAAATTATACCAAAAACTCGTAATTAATAATACTATGTATTATATGAAATAATTTGTAATAATATTAATAACACAACATATTATGTAAAATAACATGTAATAGTATAAAAACATAACGAATAAATTCTAGAAATTTTTACCGCACAAAATAAATTTATAAATATCAAAATCATTTAAATAAATATATAATCAGATTTTTAAATCATAGAAAATTATAGAAAATCGAGAAAAATACAAATACTCATTTATAAATAATAATTTAATATTTTAAAATACTAGAAAATTATTTTAACTAGTATCAAAATTCATGGTCCTTACATGCTTGTTCATTATACCTTTATTTATCTTGCCATTTTGTCCAGTGATAGAACCCAAAAAGTGTGAAGCAGCATGCCAACTGCGCATTCTCGCAAGTACAAATCAAAATATCACATTAGTCAAATAACAATACAAAATATTAAATAAAAAATAAATAAATGGAGTAAATAAATTGTGTGCACAAACCCATATACATGACAAGCACAAATCAAAATTTCTGTTGATCATCACAGACTCGTTCCTTTTACCACCATCTGTTAGATCTGAATCATAAAACTTTCGATCTAAAACCATATAACCATGATTAATTCAAAGAGATTAACAATAATCTAAAAGAGCGGAAGCTTATACCTGAATCCATTGATTGAACTTGATTTGGGTTTTGGATCTTCTAACCTTAGGGTTTTTCTCTTTAGCCGAATTTCTCTTGTAGATGGGGTGAAGAGAATTAGAGAGTGTTACCCTAGATTAGGGACCATAACCCCTTATTTATAGGTGTTGTAGTTTTACAATTTGGCCTCTCAACAAATCACAATTACAACTTGGTATCT
>BQKN01049386.1:0-11319 GCA_022839385.1 Asparagus kiusianus | reverse complement strand
CATGCTTGCTTTTTAATTCAATAAAATTATTTTGCAATTTTGTATAGTCATGAGATAATCTATCATATGCACAAGCGAGTTCATCAATAGATAAATCATTATCAGAATCGGAATCGCTTACTACATAAGAGTTATCCTCTTGTGGCCGTGTGCATGATGCTCCACAAGAACTTGAAGAAGAATCCTCCAAAGCTTGTCGGATTGTCTCCAAGTCTCCTTGATGTGCTTCAATAAATTTCCAAAGTTTGTAAGCACTATCAAAATGAACAAATTTGTTAGAAAAGGATGAGTCAAAAGCATTAAGCAAAAATTCTAACAAGAGCTTGTTCATTGTAAACATTTTATTATCATGATCGCTCCACTTGGATTTCTCTAATGTGGGCACAATATAAGCACAATTTATAATTTCCCATAAGTCAATATTTCTAGATTCAACAAGTATTTTAAATTTAGATCACCATTGAGCATAAGTGAAATTTTTATATTTTGGAGCAACATTTGATTCATAGCCTAAACGAAATACATTTATATTCATGATATATATGTGAATATATGCAAGCAAGACAAAAGTAATCATAACTAGATTAGCACAAATAAGATAACTTTGATCTTTAACGCAAGGCGATTAGACCTTAAATCAAAGAGCACCAAGGTCTGATACCAATTGTTAGACCCTAGAGGGAGGGTGATTAGGGTCTTATGCTAATCTAATCTGATTTTATGCCAATTAAAAGTAATTAATAAGTTATCCTGGCAAGTATGAAAAATAACAAGATAAATAAGCTAGGATAAGCAATATGAACAAATGAATATATCCTAACAATGAGATATTATAGTTATATGAGCAAGGATATATAAATCACACAAGGGGATACAAACTAAGAGTGATAGTGCAAATAAACAATGCAAACACACAATATGATCACGGAGTTCAGACCTTCCGTACTACGTCTCCGCTCCCCACTCCCGGGGAGAAATCTACTATCACAATCCGGTTTGGAAGACGGAACTTCTACACACTCGGTTTTCTAGGTAACCGAAAACTCTACAACTCACACTCTTGTAAACCCACTCTACACCCTCACAAGTGTTGGATCTAGCCGTGTCTCCCTCAAGTGCTCGGTTACAACCTCTCCCTAGGTTAGTCAACCGATGCCACTCCTCTTGGGACGATCCCCGACTCTCACCATACACTCCTCTCGGTGTACATGTATATACAAAGTGTATCCTCACAATTAGGCTCAATACAATAAATGTGTGTTCTCTAATATGGTTGAGAACACAATAAAAGCTCACACTCAATTGTTACAACTCTTACCAACCCAAATATATTATGAATGCAAATACAATAAGCTCAAGTGGGTGTGTGTATAAACAATAAGTAAAATCAAATCTAACTCAAATAGCAAACTAGCAATAATAAGAATATGAAAATCAATAATAAAATTGCTAGAGAAAAGAGTTAGAAAACTTCTCTATAAACACAAAGAAGAGGATGAATAAGATTGAGAATAGATCCCTTAGTTTGCAATGAAAGCTTCCTCCTTTGTAAATAAAAACCAAACTTAAACCAAACACACAACAAGCTTAAACCCTTGTTTAAAAACTTCTTTTCTTAGTTATGAGAACTGAGGTATAAGGGGGTATTTATAAAAACCCCAAAGCCAAGAGAAAGCCAAGAAAAGACCAAAAAACTAACTCAGCAATGGCTCTGGAAACTAGCCGTTAGAAAGTAATCATTAGTTCAGCGGTCGACCGCGAGCAACAAAAACAGCTGGAAAAACTCCAGAGAGTTCGACGGTCGACCGCGACGGTCGATCGTGAGGAATTCAGCTTGACGGTCGACCGCGAAAGTTTCTGCTACCTACTATGGAAAAGACTTAGGCACGGTCGACCGTGGCGGTCGACCGTGAACTGATATATGAAATTCAGGTTTTTGAAATAGTTTTTAGGACTTTTGAAAATGTGTTAAAAATAACAAATAAAGTCCAAAAATTATGAAATTTTGGGAAGTGTATATAAACATGTAAATGAACATGTTACAAAAGGAATTTTTTAAATTGTATTCCCATTTGTGAAATATCATCATTTTGCAAATAAGTCCAAAACATGAAAAAGTAAATACATGAATTTTGACATTTTAGCTAAACCATGTTTTGAAACTTTACAAAATGATTTTGTAGACTTAATAAAAGTTGTATATTGTGGTAGTTAAGTCTCTGAACCAATAAAACAATATTTTCACAAATACAATAGAAAATGAAACATATGAGTATGTATATGAAAATATATTTGTTTTATATCTAAGTATTTAAACCAAATCAAAATAATAAATTTGAAATATGTAATCTCATATTTTTAAACATGGAAACCATAACATGCATGTATATATATAACTATATATATGTACATAGAAACCAAAATACGTGTGTGTATATGATATTGAGCTTAGAGTACTAACACACATAATATATAAACCTAAACTAAATTACCCAAGCTTGATCTTGATCTTCAATGTAGCTCAACTTGGTACACTTGCGGATGAAGCTAGAACTTAGATCTTCAATTTGAATTGCATAGGCTTCACTCCATAATTCCGTAAAACTCCATTGGATATGATCGTGAATGCACAATTCCATCCATCCTCCAACTTGTTGTTTGCCTAGAATAAATACGAAAACACAAACACTAGACAAACAACATTAGTCATAAATTATTTGTTAAACATCATAAAAACAAGAAGGCCAACACCTGTTACTGATAGACGGTGGAGCGGGACCCCAAGATGATCGATAAGCCACAAAGGTATGATGCTCAGGGCAGAACCAGGGTCAACCTAGATTCGGTTTACCCGAATAGAGCTAATATATCCCGTGAAGTATAAAGGTCTATCATGCTTTGGGTTCTTCACGAACATGTCTTCTGTAGGTTCCCAAAAAATAAGATTTGAAACAAAGATTGGTTCTCTTAACTGTTTTAGTCTCGAAAACAAGATCCTATCGCTTGGTAAGAATCTCTTTACAATCGTTCTTTTTCGAGTACAGAAGAGGAGAAGGTTGATTCTACTTCTTCTTTGTTTAATGTGGATTCTGTGTGGCGAAAGGATACCTCACTCGATGCTTGAATCGATTTTTCTTCCCGTTGATGATTAGAACAAGATCGCTTCAACTCAAGAGGAGAATCAACCTCTATTGATGGCTTGAGCTGCCGATGGTGGCTGCTGTTGATTTTAGAGCGTAAAAACCGAGGTTCGGATCTCAAATTTGAATGCAAAGGCTCTTCCCAATGTGCTCCTTGTGTGAATATCCAAGTTAGACTCTTCATAGCAGCTCATGGCTATTTATAGGCCTTAGCGTGTAACTGATTCGGAAAAATCATGGAGTTAGGGCGTAACTGACTCCTCAAGTTTAGCCCACGTGGGCTGACTAGGTCTTTAAGGTCGCTAACCGCCTGTCATCGAGTCTCACTTGGTATGACCAGCCTCACTGCGTGGCGAGGTTTGTCTGACAAAACGAACCTTGATACGTAGTGAGGTTTGTCCAACAAAACGAGCTTCACTATATAGTGAGCTTCGTCTTCTGAGAAAACTTCATCTTCACTGATGAGTTTGAGCTTCGTCTTCACTTACATGTTTGAGCTTCATCTTCACTGACTAGTTTGCGATTCGTCTTAACTGACAAGCTACAGAATTCACTTCCAATGACAAGCTTTGTTGTCTGAGACGAGGTTCATTATTGTGATGTTCCTTGTCATGTATGTGGCGAGGTTCAACCCTACTTTATTTCTTAGCATTTTTTAGTGCCTATAGTTGTCATCTAAGGAAGATGAACTGGGCAACTAGCGTCGAGTGATGGAAGTGCAGGAACATATGATTGACGACTTGAAGGCCTTAGACAGATAGAAGTGGGCCAAGATCAACAAGCTCAAGTGTGAGATCGACAAACGAAATAAGAGAATAAGATATTTATTTGAGGAGGTCATACTTGGGAGGTGAGAGAGGGATTGAGCTTTGAAAAAGTTAAGTCAGATCATTATGCCGCCTAACGCTTGAAAGCTGAGTTGGAGGAGGAGAGGGCAGCCCTTAAGGTGCTTCAGGAGGAAAGTGCTCAAGCTACGTTGGTAGCTAAGCCACACCGTGAGTCATCCCTCGCAACAGTTTGAGCTTTGAAAGACCACCTTACTCATCTGGATTCTGAAGCTCATCAGTTTAAGATTGTTGAGGATTATCGCTACAATGCTCTTGGGAAGTGGAGGTGGTGCTGGCTTATAAGGCGGGATACGATTATCTCGAGACACAACTTCCAGCTAATATGAGGAGCAATCCCAACCATTTTCACTACTCTCCAAGTGTTTCTAACTGACTGGAGGTGCTGTTAGAGATAGATAAACAGGGAGGGTGACTTGAGCCAGGTGGCGGAAGTGGAGCCGAGGATGAGGAGGAGGACAATGAGGTTGACTAGGGCATTGCCAAAGAGGTCGTGAAGGCAGGTGAGGGCTTGGTCAAGCACTCAAGATAGTTGGGTGATATTGCCAAAAAAGAAGAAAGGTGGAGGCACTGAGTCTGAAGTTCAGCCGACTCAAGTGCCCTCTACTGTCAATGCTTCTTCGCTCTCGTCCTTTGATCTTGGTGTCGACCCAAATCTTGCTCCTTAGTTCTTGTATCTTTAAATTTGTCATTTGTTATTTCTTTTCTTCTTTTTGTGTATTGTAATCATTTGGAGAACATGAATTAGAAGCAAATTTTTGCCAATCAGAGCTGTGTATCTTGCGTTCTTTATGTTGAATTATACTTTGAGCGTTTGAAATGGAGATGACTTGATTTTGATCTTAGATTGTTGGTCGACTCGCCTTCATGATAGGGGCATACACAATGATTCTCTGGACTAGTAGCCTTGGGTTTTGAGAAAATGCCAAGGTTTTGTAGTTGCACTTGAGTTACTTATGAACATGACATCAGTGTTTTGTGATGTTACCAGCCAAAAGATCTAATGCTTATGGGCTTGTGAAAAAATATCTCGTATGAGTAGGTTTAATCTGAACACCCTTGGGGAGCAATATGTAAAACCCCAAAATTTTGAATATTTTGTGATAAATAATAATAAATATGTTATATATTTATAAATAATATATTATGATGTTTGAGTATGCTAGGAATTGATTTGAAATCAATTAAATGTATATATGTATATATATAAGAGCAAATGCACAAATCATGCTCGATGTATAAATCTGAAAATTTATGACTAGTGGAGGGATTTTGTATTTTATACACTGATACATTATGAATATGGAAAACCATAAAAGACAAAAGTTGTATATATCTTTAGTAGATTTCCAACAAATCTTTAATCACCTAATTACGAGGTCGGATATGAAAGTTACAGCCAAAATACTAAAGAGTATATTTCTAGTCAGACTGGGTTTTCCAGTTTCGGGTTTTGGGTTTTGGGCTGTAGTTTTTTGGGTTTGCTGTCATATATATACATATTTAAATACGAAAAACACCTCTTTTCTCCTATATTCCAAACCCTAGTAGCCCTTTTTCCCCTCTCTCAAACCCTAGTTCATTTCTTTGGCGATTTTGAGGGATTTCTGAGGATTTTTCAGCGGGTTTTGTGCAGTGTAGCAAAGGGGATTGGTTCTCTTTCACGTGGTAGGAGTTTTTCAGCATCTGAGGTGAGTAACATCTCGCCCAACTCTACATCCTTTTATTTTGCACATTTTGTTAAGTTTTATTCGGATTTTTTGAGCCTAAAACGTATTTTTAGTGTACAAAAGATAGATCTTTATAACTTATGAAGTGAGAATACATTATCATAATTTTCTTATTAATTACAATAGTAACCTTGATAAATTTTAGATCTGAAATTTATTAATCATGAATTAAATCACAAGTTTTTGCTTTTAAAATGTTTAAACATGTGTATATAAATATTTAGGGTTTTGACGATATATTTACATGCTAATATTTTGTTTCATGTTGTTTCATATATGTTGATATCAGTAATATTATGCTTGGAAAATAATGATATCACTTCTAGATTTGTATTGAAGCTGACAGAAACCTGTGAAGGGTTTCTGCCTGTTTCGGTTTATCGCCGACACAGTTTGTGCATGTTTACTTTTGTTGTGTGCTTTAATGTGAACGAGGAGTCATCTCGAATATTTGGCGTTAGAAATTATTGTTTATTATGTATCTTCATATGTGAGATGGCTTGCGGATATGAGTTTAGATTTGCATACCGAGACACGTGTAAAATTAGTGTATATGCATCCTTTTCATATATCTCATCGATATTTTACACATTTCATTCAGTCCATGTGTTGGGCAATTATTATGTGAAGTTCATGTGTTGGACATTCATCATATTCAGTCCATGTGTTGGACATTCATTATATTTAGTCCATGTGTTGGACATTCATCATTCAGTCCATGTGTTGGACAATTTATATATGCAGTCCATGTGTTGGGCATCCACTACACCTAGTCTTAGTCCATGTGTTGGACACCTGTTTAAACCTTGAGTATGACACTTACACTAACATAGGCTGGACATGACACTTATGTGGGTTTTGACATGACATGGTATTTGAGTTCTGAGATG
Organism: Asparagus kiusianus; assembly: GCA_022839385.1. Lineage (NCBI taxonomy): Eukaryota > Viridiplantae > Streptophyta > Magnoliopsida > Asparagales > Asparagaceae > Asparagus > Asparagus kiusianus. Next base: position 4,714 of record BQKN01049386.1, on the reverse strand, counting down.
GGTTAGTCTTTTTTATATTATTGTTCCTGTATTAGATCTTTGGTTTGGTATTTTGGGATTTACAATTGGAGATACATGGTATATACATGAGGGTTTCCTTGTTTGGATTATTTCGCTCGACGTACCTATGCTCGTGTTGTAATTTCCTAAATACTAAAATCCTCTTATTGTTAGGATCAATGATTTCATGTATATATGTATTAATTGTATTTTCTACATGCAACGAGCCCTCTCCCTTGGGGTTGGTTGTGATGTTGCTCGCTAGCGCTTTAACGCTCGTCGTCCCCTCCCATTTCAGGTAACGAGCCAGGTGCACAGAGAGTCGCAGGTTGATGGTGATATTTATTAGCGTCCATCTTTCATTTATAGTTTTATTTTATTTATGGAGCTCCAATGTAGATATTTTGTTTAGATATTTGAGAGTTATGTTCTAGAAGTTGTAAAGGCTGTGTGCCTTATTTCCTTTTATCTCTTGTATTATCTTTTACTTGCTTTTGTACCTACACCTGTTCGTTACTCTACTAGAGAGATAGTAATTATGATGGTGAAACATGTTATTATATGGTGTGGTGCATGGCAGGTTTGACATTCCTGTTTTACCTCGGACTGCAGCCTTGTGTGAACCCAGGGGCATCATAGTTGGTATCAGAGCTCTAGTTCCAGTATCCTTAGGATCATCCTGTGTCGAGTCGTGGAGCTAGGATAGAGTTTCTTAGGATTCATGTATAGAGTCCGTTAAGAATTTCCTAGTATGAGTGAGGACGATATATGCGTATAACTTAAAATTTTGAGAATATTTTTTTTATGACAACTATTTTGTGTAAATTTAAGTATTTGTGTGAATACTAAATGTTGTGAAAATCATATTGTGATACATTATGTATATATATATATGTCCATTTTGACTCATGAACTATTATTTCTTATTATCAAAGATGGCAGGATGTGGTAGACCTCGTACTCAGAGAGCTGGACAGGAAGAGTGTATGTGGTAGTTCCGCGTGATCATGGAGCTAACGGAGCCATAGTGGAGGGTACGTTCCTTGTGAATTCCTTTCCCGCCCGTATTCTCTTCGATTCGGGAGCTTCACATTCCTTCATTTTGTATGCTTTTATGTCTAGACTCCAACTCATAGCTTAGCCTCTAGACACCCATTTATCAGTTTCCACCCCTTTAGGTGAGGTATCGCTTCTGGAGAGCGTTTGTAGGAGGTGTACCGTCAGTTTAGATGAGTCGGAGTTCGTTATCGATTTGATAGTATTGCATATGTTCGATTTTGATGTTATCCTTGGTATGGATTGGTTATCTTCCTACCACGTTAGTATTGACTGTTTTGCGAAGACAGTCAATTTGTAAGAGTCTGATGGGTCCGAGATGATTGTAGCCACCTCTCAAGGCAACCGTTTTGTGGAGTGGTTCCTGGCGTACATCGAGGAGGTGATGTGACGGGATGAGAGTATTGATTTATTAGAAACTAGAGTTGTCTTAGAGTATCAGGATATCTTTCAAGACATACCTGGGTTACCTCCTATGAGAGAGGTTGAGTTTTGTATTGAGTTATAGCCGGGCACAACCTTGATATCCCACGCACCCTATTGCATGGCACCAGCTGAGATGATGGAGCTTCAAACCCAGTTGGAAGAGTTATTAGCTCATGGTTTTATTCATCGGAGTCAGTCTCCATGGGGAGCGCCGGTTCTCTTTGTGAAGAAGAAGGACGGCAGTATGTGTTTGTGTATTGATTATAGAGAGTTGAACAAGGTCACTATCCGGAATAGGTACCCATTACCTAGGATTGAGGACTTCTTCGACCAGTTGCAGGGAGTGTAGTATTTCTCGAAGATTGATCTTCATTCTGGTTATCATCAGTTGTGGGTTCGGGAGATGGATATTCCCAAGACCGCTTTTCTGACTCGATATGGATCTTTCGAGTTCATGGTCATGCCATTTGGATTAACCAATGCACCCACGGTATTCATGGATTTGAAGAGCCGAGTTTTTTGTCCCTTCTTGGACCAGTTTGTGATTGATTTTATTGGCGACATCCTTATTTATTTGAGATTGGAGGTAGATCATGAGCAGCATCTACGGTTAGCTTTGCAGACCCTATGAGAGCATCAGTTATATGCCAAGTTCAGCAAGTGTGAATTTTAGATTTCAGAAGTCAGATTTCTCGGTCACGTCATCAGTAGAGAGGGCATAGCAATAGATCCGGCTAAGGTTACAGTAGTTCTTGATTGGGAATCGCTGAAGACGGTGATAGAGATTCATAGCTTTTTGGGTTTAGCCAGCTATTACAGGAAGTTCATCCAGGACTTCTCGAAGATTTTCACACCGATTACATGCCTTATGAAGAATGGTGTACAGTTTATTTGGAGCGTGGAGTACCAGAAGGCTTTTGATACCTTGAAGACTAAATTGACTACAACGCCAGTTTTGACTATTCCGAGCAGCGATAGGACATTTGTGGTCTACACAGATGCATCATTGGCAGGTTTAGGAGGCGTCTTGATGCAGACTCAGAGGGTGGTAGCATATATCTCACGATAGTTGAGGGTACATGAGCAGAACTATCCCACTCATGACTTGGAGTTAGCAGCAGTGGTATTTGCACTGAAGTCATGGAGGCATTACTTGTATGGAGTACAGTTTGAGTTGTTCACAGACCATCAGAGTCTGAAGTATCTTTTCTCTCAGAAGAAGCTCAACCAGAGACAGAGGAGGTGGATTGAGTTTATCAAGGATTACGAGTTCGCGATCCAGTATCATCCGGGGAAGGCGAATGTCATAGCAGATGCTTTAAGCAGGAAGCGTCGACATCGGGTTTTGGCTTTGAGATACTCATTATATCAAGATCTTCTTACTCTTAGTCAGTTTGATTTTAGACCCGAGATTTTTGGAACCAGTGCATTGTTGGGAGCTGTATCAGTGCAGCCATCTTGGAGTATCAGAGTTGTTAGAGCTCAGCTAAAAGACTCTTGGATTCAAATCCAAAATGAGAAGATTACCAAAGAGCCTAAGGCTGATTGGACCATTAGAGTAGATGGAGGTCTACGGATGAAGGGTATGTTGGTTATGCCATCCAGTGCCAAGCTAAAGAGGGAGTTATTTGATGAAGCACATCGTACTCGGTACACAGTATATCCAGGGACCACTAAGATGTATAAGGACCTGAAGAGACACTTCTGGTAGAGTGGTATGCGTAGAGAGATTGCAGAGTATATGGCTAAAAGTTTTACCTATCAATAGGTGAAGGCAGAACATTAGAGGCCGACAGAAACACTTCAGCCTTTACCCATCCCAGAGTGGAAGTGGGCGAAAATTTCTATGGACTTCATTGTAGGGTTGCCGAAGTCGAGGAAGGGGAATGATTCTGTTTAGGTGATAGTGGACCGGTTGACAAAGTCAGCATATTTCGTTCCAGTGAAGACTACATACACAACTGAGACATTTGCGAGGATATTTGTTCAGGAGATAGTTCGACTTCATGGAGTTCCGGACACGATTGTATCGGATTGAGGTTCAGTGTTCACTTCGCACTTCTGGAGGAGTTTCTAGGGTTCTTTTGGCAGCAGACTATCATACAGCAGTGTATTCCACCCACAGATAGATGGTCAGACGGAGAGAGTAAATCAGGTGTTGGAAGATATATTATGGGCTTGTGTCATTAACTTTCAGGGCAGTTAGGAGGATCATATTCCACTGATAGAGTTCGCTTATAACAATAGTTATCAAGCAACAATCGGTATGGCACCGTACGAAGCATTATACGAGAGACCTTGTAGATCACCGATATGTTAGGCAGAACCGGAGGATAGCTTGATGCTTGGGCCAGAGCTTGTGAGGCAGACCACTAAAAAGGTAGCATTGATCAGAGAGCGGATTCTAGCCGCTCAGATTCAGCAAAAGAGCTATGTAGATAAGAGACGAAGACCTTTGTAGTTTTAGGTTGGAGATTCAGTTATGCTGAAGGTATCGCCCATGAAAAGCGTTCAACGATTCGGAAGGCGGGAAAGCTTGCACCGAGGTATATTGGACCTTTCCAGATTTTGGAGCGCATTGGAGTCGTGTCATACAGACTAGATCTTCCAGCATCGATGTCTAGTATACACAATGTATTTTATGTTTCTATGCTCAAGAAGCACTTACATGATGAGGAGTAACAGCGAGTGTTGCTTGCACCATAGATTAAGATTCAGGATGATTTGACTACTATTGAGATTCTAGTTGGAATACTTACCAGAGAGGATAGGAGACTTAGAAACAAGGTAATTCCTTTGGTGAAAGTTCACTGGAACCGAAGAGGCGTTGAGGAGATTTCTTAGGAGCGCGAAGAGGACATGCGTCGTGACTACCCACACATGTTTAAACAGGTAAATTAAATTGTTATATGACCTATATATGACTTATGGATTACATGTATGGTGATGTTTATACTTAACACTAAAATAAGGGTATTAACACTTAACTCCTAAATACTAGGAACACATGATATATATATGAGGGGTTCATTGTTTGGATTTTTCGCTCGATGTACTTGTTCCATTTAGTTAGGGGTTAAGTGGTGGTATTTACATTTTATATGGTTAAGTGTAGTCGAGGATGATTCTCGAGAGCGCGAAGATGTTATGCAGCGCGACTACCTGCACCTATTGAGGAAATGTATTGATTTATGTGTGTGATTATTTGTATGATTATATTTAGATTTAACGC
>BQKN01049374.1:0-10287 GCA_022839385.1 Asparagus kiusianus | reverse complement strand
ATGTTTCCTTATTTATTTTGAAATCAGCCATGATAGTATTTACAGGATTTTTGGCAAACCCCAGCCACCAACGGGTTTAATACGCCTTTACCGATTACCGTTTGGATCGGGCTAGCATGTGAATTATTAAAACCCGTCTCATATGTAACGTTGTGCTAAGAAGAAATTGCTTTTCTTAGACTTAATGCTATGACTTTGAATACATAGACTTAACCGTTTCTTATAGGGAAAAGGTACCCCGCGTCGCGTTTTAGACGACGACTTATCCCTTCTTAGGCTTCGGGATAAAATTCCCCAGGTTTAGACCCTGGTGTCTTCTTCAATCGGTAAAAGACTAAACCGGCTGCACGTGTTAGGCATAGGCTTTGGGGTTTTCTGGCAAACCCCCAGCCTTCAACGGGTTTGATGTGTCTTTACCGATTACCGTTTGAATCGGGCTAGCATGTGGATTGCCCGATCCGTTCCACATGTAACGTTGTGCTAAGAGAATAAGTTCTCTGAGACTTTATGCTATGACTTTGAATACATAGACTTCACCATTTCTTATAGGAAAAAGGTATCCCGCATCGCGTATTAGGCGATGACTTATCCCTTCTTAGGCTTTGGGATAAAATTCCCCAGGTTTAGACCCTGGTGTCTTCTTCAATCGGTGAAAGACTAAACCGGCTACACGTATTAGGCATAGACTTATCTCTATTTAGGAGTCGAGATAAAATTCCTCGTGCGCAAAGTGCTTGGATTGGGAATTGGGAATTATGTCTTTTCTAGGAATAAAGACAGACTGAAAAAAATGGGAGAGGAAGAATTTTATATTCTATCTCCCTGTGCTGAAGAGGAAGAATTTTATATTCTATCTACAACCGGAAAGGAAACTCGAGGTGGGATCTCCACCCCCAGAATCCGGACGGATGAAACTAAGAGTGGGATCTCCACTCCGAGAATCGAAAAGGTTCAAACGGCCCTAACTTTTATAGGATTGGCCATTTGAATCAAAAGAATCCATCATTCATTGAGGAGAAAGCCCAATTTCGACCCTAACTTTTATAGGTTTGGTGGAAAAAGGAACAAGGCAGATTTTCGTTTAGCGAAAAGGAATGACTCGGTCTTAGCCCTGGCTACTTGGTAGGTTTGACTAAGTGAGATTGGGAACAATCCTAACTTTTATAGGTTTGATTGTCCGAATTAAATGTGGACCTCTTGTTCATGGGAAGAATCGAGAGAGAAATTTGGCTTTGGTCCTAACTTTTATAGGTTTGACCTGGAAGCAAGGAGAGTGGAATACAGATAGCAATGAGAATGCCAACTCGTACTATCACTCAAAGGAAGACTTCGATGTTAAGTAATTAGGACTTAACATGTTGAATCTGAGAATTACCAGTGACTGGCAGACAGGAATTTTGGTGGATCCACCGTCAATTGATTTGATCAGTGGATGGTTTGGTGAGGGAAGATTAATCTTATCAAAAGATTAGATCTCGTCTCACAAAAATAATTCATGCGAGTTAGAATTTTGACAATAATAAGAAGCATTTCGACATTCGGAGTTCGAACGTGGATCTTCTACAGTGACTGGGTTATCCCTAAGAATACCGCGTTGGTATTCTTCCGGGAACTTCCTGATACATCAATTTTTCTGAAGATACTAAGGATAGTATCTTTTCAGGAATTTGCCATTTATTGGCATCATAAGCCGGTCACCATCCTTGGTGACTAAGCGATATGCGCCGTTCGAGTAAACTGTCTCTACTACGAATGGCCCTTCCCATTTGGGTTCAAATTTGCCCTTCTTCTTGGAGTTAAGGATCATAGGCCGTCTTTCAGTTAAGACCAAATTCCCTTCTTTAAAACTCCTTTGTCGGACCTTTTTGTCGAAGGCTCAAGAAATTCTGGCTTGGTAAAACTCAATATGTTGTTGAGCTTCCAGGCGCTTTTCATCGAGCATCTCAAGTTCTTCGAGGCATTTCTGATGTTGTTCTTCGGTCGTCATCTGGGTTGCAAGAGCGATCCGAAGAGACGGAATTTGGATTTCCAAAGGGAGAACGGCTTCACATCCGTACACTAATGAATATGGGGTTGCGCCGGTCGGTGTACGTACCGTAGTACGATAGGCCCATAGAGCCGCGCCGAGCTTGTCATCCCAATCCCGCTTATTATTCTTCATAAGTTTCGACAAGAGCTTTATGATAGTCTTGTTGAAGGCTTCAGCTAATCCATTTGCTGTGGGATTATAAGCCGTTGACGAGATATCCTGAATTTTAAACTTTTCGCAGAACCTTATGAAGGCGTTGCTGACAAATTGAGGACCGTTGTCGTGTATGATTCGTCTTGGAACATCATGCCTGTAGATGATATAGTGCTTGATGAATGCAATGACGTTGCTCGTTTTAACTTCTCTGAGTGGAACTGCTTCAGCCCATTTGGAGAAGTAATCGGTAATTGCCAGTATGAACCGGTCACCTTTGACTGACGGGGGATTTATAGGACCAACAATGTCCATTCCCCAAGTCTCAAATGGCCATGACGTTACCGAAGGATGCAGATGCTCCGGAGGTTGGTGCATATAATTCGCGTGTACTTGACATGCGTGACACTTTCGGGCGTATGTGATTGCATCACTCATCATAAAAGGCCAAAAATATCCCATTCTTCTGATGCGGTCATAAAGCTTGGGACCAGGTTGGTGTGCGCCACACTCTCCGTCATGTGCCTCTCTAAGTACTTCCTCAGCTTCTTTGGTTGATAAGCAACGTGCTAGCAACCCATCGTACCCCCTGCGGTATAGCGTTCGATTCTCCGTATTATAGTAGAATCTTGGTGCTCTTCGTCTGATTGACTCTCTTTCCTTCACATCTTCTGGCAAGATTCCATGCAAGACGTAGTCGATGATGGGAAAACGCCAATCTCGTGGTTCGAACTCGACTTGAGTAGCGTGCACCTCTTGAACTTCTTCTTCCTTGGCATCTTCATCGTAAAGCGGCACTAAGAGTTGGTGAGTTCTTACCGTAACAAACAGTTCCGTCCCGGGAGGCTGTGCCAAAGATACGGCTAAAGCTGCTAACGCATCCGCGTATGTATTCTGTAATCGTGGCACGTGTTCGATGAAGAATCCTTCAAATGATTCTGCTATTCCCACTGCCATCTTATGATATGGTATTAAATCCTGGCTTCGGACTTCATATTCTCCTTGGACTTGCTTGACTATTAGCTGAGAATCACCGAAAGCTTTGAGATACTCAACCCCCAGCTCCTTAGCGAAATTGAGTCCTATAATCAATGCGTTATACTCTGCTACATTATTCGAGCATGGCTCGGTTAACGAGTAGGCTCGAGGCATCACATGTTTTCCTGAGGAAACTAAAACAACTCCAACTCCGGAGGTAACCTTAGAACATCCAGTAGCACTTGCCATATTAGCTGCTCGGGAAGCGCCATCGAAGTACAACCGCCATACTTATTGGTGCGAAGTTGCGTTGACTTCGTGGGTTTCATCGGGTAAGTCATCATATATCTCGGCGGTGTCCGTAGTTGGATTAGCTGCCAGGAGATCACAGATAGCCTGCCCTTTTACTGACTTTTGTTGTTTAAAATATAAGTCATATTGGGACAAGAGTAAGGCCCATTTTGCTAACCACCAATTCATGGAAGCTGGTTGAGTCATGAACACTCGGACTGGGTTAACTTTAGAGATAACATAAATGGTTTGTCCAACCAGATAATGCCGTATCTTCTGAATAGCGAATACCAAAGCGAGGCATTCTCTCTCGATCATGGGATATCGAGATTTAGCGCCTACCATGGTCCGGCTTAAATAATACACCGCTTGCTCATGACCGTTATCATCATCTTGTGCAAGCAATGCACTTAATGAGTGGCTCGTCGCCTTGATATAAATCAAGAACGGTTTGCCTGATTTCGGTGCGACGAGTACGGGAGGTTTTGAGAGATATTCTTTAATACTCTCGAATGCCTTTTGACAAGCATCGTCCCACACGAACGACACGCTCTTCCTTGTGAGCTTGGAGAACGGTTGACATTTTCCTGAAAGGTTCGAGATGAACCGACGGATGTAAGCTAATCGTCCTTGCAATCCTCTGAGCTCCTTGAGGTTTCTTGGCGGTTGCAATTCATTAATCACCTTTACTTTATCAGGATCGATGTGAATACCTTTGGTGGTGACGACGAATCCCAGGAATTTACCACTAGACATTCCGAGGAAAGACTTGGTAGGATTCATCTTCAATTGATGGGCTCGCATCAAGTCGAACATGGTCTTCAAGTCCTTGGTGTGATCTTTTTTATCACAACTTTTCACGACCAAATCATCTACGTAGCATTCGACAGTCTTTCGAAGATGCTCCTGAAAAATCTTTGACATGGCTCTTTGATATGTAGCACCTGCATTCTTTAACCCGAAGGGCATAACTGTGTAGCAGAAGACGCCGAGAGGAGTTCTAAATGCGGTATGCTTTTCATCATCTGGATGCATCTTTATTTGGTTGTATCCAGAGAAACCATCCATGAAAGACATCCTCTCGAATCCGCATGTATTGTCGATAATGACATCCGTGATGGGAAGGGGGAAATCATCTTTCGGACATACAGTGTTGAGATCTCTAAAGTCGATACAAATCCTGATTTTCCCATTCTTCTTAAGAACCAGGACAATATTGGCAAGCCACTCTGGATGTTGCTCTTCTCTAATGAAGCCCGAGTCGACAAGCTTTTTAACTTCGGCTTCGATCGCCTCCATCATTTGCGGATGAAACCGTCTTTGTTGTTGTTTGACAGGTTTGACATCCGGCTTAATGTTGAGACGATGCACTGCCACGTTTGGATCGAGCCCTGGCATGTCTTCATAATTCCAGGCGAACACATCGATGTATTCCCTGATAAGAGAGATTAACTCTTCTTTCTCTTCGGGTAAGAGGCTGTCGCTAATGAATATCGGCTTCGGATTTTCCTCGCTTCCCATATTCACTTGGACTACTTGATCTTCGGTAGGAGGTTCTCTTTGTTCGAACCTATCATCGTACTGCATGTTTAAGTGATGAACCTACGGATCTTCCCATGTCGGCATCTGATCATCTTCTTCTATTGTTGCTGGATCAACCGTAACCATGTTCGACATTAGCTTTTTGAACATTTGACCAAGACTAGCGTCGGAATCCCAAGCCGAAGAGTCAGAAGAGTATCCTTTTCTAGCCTTATTAGCAATTTGATCGATGACTTGCCAGCAACACTCGTCGTCGGATGAGGAGACATAACCTAGACCTCTTTTGTGGCGATAATAATCATCGGGTTTTCCTTTTGGTACATAGGCCATTCGAGGTGGAACCCGCGGACCTCGACCAAAGCAAAGACCCTCTCCGAGCTTGAAGTCATATCCATGCTTTTTCATCATATTGCGCGCTTTCGTATCATATCTGAACAGATGAGGGGCAGGTTTATCATCGTCGTCTTCCTCTTCCAAGAAGTGGTCGGGTATCGGAGATTTTCTTCCTTTGCCGTAAACGACCTCCTTTCCACCCCCTGTCCCTGCGGGGATGACAAGCGTCGTTCCGTAAGGGTCGTGTACCTACTTTTTCGTCATGCAAAATGATTGAAGAGGCATATACAAATCAGGGTTATCATAAAAGCTCTTTAGCGACATTATCAAGACACATCGAGTACTCTAAATCATCGTTTATTGATAGTTCTTCGGCAAGTTGCCAATTACAACTACTTTCCGATGATTTATCATCGTCAAGATTGATTACAATGGGTGCAATGTTATTTAATACAAAACCGCCATCATAATCAAACCCAGCTTCGGTATCAGCTTCATCCCCGCTGTCCGTTCCTTGGGCCGATGGTTCAGTGTCGGATTCGGCACCGTATAAAAGGGAATCGGTAAAATAGTTCTCCAATCCCTTAAACGGTTGCTTATCCGCGACCACCGTCTTAACTTCATTATTCGTGTCCACATACTTGAGGCATTGATGCAGAGTTGACGGGACTATAAGGTTACCGTGAATCCAAGGTCGACCCAACAGTAAGTTATAGGATGTTTCCGCGTCAATCACATAACAAGTAACTTCTGACTTCAAATCCCCGATCTGGCATTTGATTCGAATCTTCCCCAAGGGTCTGGACCCGCTGGTGTTGAATCCATAAATCGTAGTGCCAGTGGAGGCTAGTTTGCTAGTCGGAATCCCGAGATGATGCATTAATCGGAATGACATGATACTAACAGCGGAACCCGGATCGACTTGGATTCGGTTGACCATGCTGGAGTCAATGTGCCCGGTGAAATACAAAGGCCTATCATGCTTTGAGTTCTTTGTCTGCATGTCGTCTTTGGTGAAAGAGATGCAGGGAAAATGATGTGCCGCGAGATTGCAGTGTTGAACTGACGACTCCGATTCTTCAGAAGATGGCTTGATTCGAGTTAAGAAAGCTTCAGAGTCGCTTAAGGCCTCTTGTAATGCTTTCCTTGTATCCTTTGAAAGACGCAACAGCTCGTATAGGGTTATCCTAGCCCGGATATTGGCCAACTGCGCCATGATGTCAAAATAGGGCGGAGAGCTTGCATTTCCCGGTTTGTCTCTCCCAATCGGATGATTGAATCGAGACTGCCTCGGGTTTTGGGCTTCTTGGCGTAAAGGCTTTTTCCTTTTCTCCTTCTGCTAAACTTTCTCCGTAGCTACAGGTGCTGGGGGAGTTGCTGCAATTCCCAGTTCTGCCAATGTCTTGGAAGGAGTGGTTTTGGTGCCCAATTGCTCGGAAGCATCCGGGTACTTGTAGTGATACTCATTCCCACTTCGGGTTGCAAAGGCCTCTTGTTCATCTTCAGAAAGTGGGAAGGCTGAAATTATGTCGTCATCTTCTCCTGGAATAGCAGAAGCTCCACAACAAGATTTACCTTTTCCTTTTGACCTCCTCTTGGAAGAGGCTCTAGTCCATTGTTCGTCTCCAATCAAGTCTGGATGAACCCAAAGAATCTCACAATTCGGAGCTGAGTATGGCACAAGTCCTTTCTGGCGCTGTTTGTGAGGATCATCATTCACCGTCTTTACTGCTGCATTTATTACTGGCTCATGTTGGAACCAGTTCAAGGGAACAAACCTGAAGCTAATGGATACTGCATTCGCACCCACTTTCTTCTCCTTGGGTTGCTTCATAGTGATGACCCCGACATCGATCAGAGCTTGAATCTTATCTTTAAGGGCGTAGCACGCCTTGGTGGGATGGTGTACCGCTCTGTGGAATGCGCAGTATTTTGGATCACTAATTCTTTTAGCATCTTCTTGATCCTGGACCGGAGGTAACTTGATCTTGTTGTTCTCAATAAGGTATTTAAAAATACCGGGGACTTCATCCTCTTTGAACGAATAGACCTTCGGAAACTTCGGCTCTGCGGCTTTTTGCTTCTGGGGCTGTTACTGCCACCTTGATTGTTGAGGTGCCTTTTGTTGCTGCTGCTGCGGTTGCGCTTGTACCTCGAATGTTTGATTTGCGTCCACAGCATTCGCATGTGCTTTTCCCTTCCCCTTAGGGACAAAGTTCTGTTGTGGAGAATTATTCGCTATTTGGCCCCTTTCCGCCTTCTTCCTTCTAAGGAATCGCTCAGCTCGCTCTCCTTACACTTTCAAGTCCTTCCAGGTCTTTGGCGGTGCCATTCCCATGGCTTCGAGGATGTCCAATGACAGATTGTTATGACAAGTCTCGAGAATAAAATCTTCGCTGACTGGATCCCTACAATTCATCGCTTTATTTCGGAATCTCTTCACGAAGTTTTCGACCGTCTCACCATTTTTCTGCTTCTCGTCGAATAGCGTGCCGATCGAAATCTCGGTGTCGTCATCGAAGAAATTCGTCAAAAACATATCTTCCATGTCATCCCAACTATTGATACTTCCGGGTTTGAGACGGCGGTACCAGTCGAAGGCGGCTCCGCGAAGAGTGCCGACGAATGACCGCACCATAAGAGGTTCATTCCCAGAAATGATTCCTAAATGAGACTTAAAATATATTAAGTGTTGGGTAGGGGAACCCTTTCCATCAAACGGCATAAAGTTGATTAAATTAAACTTTGCCGGATACGGAATTGATTCCCACTCCCTTGGGTATGGACATGGTATGCCGGACCTCTTCACTTCTTGAGCATTCATCAACGCATTGATTTTGCTCTCCAAGTCCTTCATCTTCTTGTCTTCACTCGTATCTGTCTTCGAGTGGCTTCGGGGAGAGGTAACGTGGTCCTCTTTCGCATTATCATCCACGGGACCGCCTCCATTATCGTTGTTGACAGGAGGGATATTTATGTTGACATTATTCTCTTCCCGTTCATTCTCATCTTGATTCTGATTATTGCGTCGATTGGGTTCTCCTTGGTGAATTGTCAGTGCCGCAATTTGCTGGTCATGCATCTCTCTCATCCGTTGCATGGCCATCTCCATCTCGAACTTGAAAGTTTCCTTCTGCTTGTTCAGGGCATCTTCAAGCATCTTGGTCACTTGTTCGGCGCTGATCATAAGCGATTCATAAGGTTGTCCCACACTAGAAGCCGTGTCATCGGACGCCATAGCCGAGCCAGAATCTGAACCAGCATCTGACACCTCCTCTTCCAAAGGAAATCCCTTTTGCATCCTCTGGTAATTCTTTCGCGTATTGATCCCTGACCGCAACCGAGTCATACACCGGGATACATCAGCAAACTGATCTGGGTTTAAGTGTTGCGTCGATTTCCTTCTGCCGGTCATATTAGCAGACACTTCTAGGTATTCGTCCTCTTGTCGAACGAACTTCTTCCCACGAAAACGCCTTGGCTTGGAAATTCTCTCGAACACCGAGACTCTCTTTGGGGTTTTAGAACAGCAGCATTCTGACAACACCGCCTTGATAATGTTGGCACACGGACAGTGAGACTCCGTGTTTTGGGCGTATCTCTTTCGAGACTTTTCCATACCCCAGCTTCATAGTACAACTCGTCAGTTTGATAACTGGAGCAACTCATAGAGTGTTGGCATGACTTCCCAGGTATAATACCATCATCATCAGACGAATGTGCTTCCCTCTGGGGATGCGGCGCTTTATTAGCATTTTCAAAAGTCGAGCGTTCAAGTTTACGCTTCTGCGAGCGTGAAAACTTAACGGGCTCTTGCACTTCGACCCGCAACCCAATGCGGTCGGTAACAGGGGCTTTCCCTCTATTATCTTTCTTGGGGGGATTGATACGACCCCCAGTCTGATTTGTCATTTGGGGACCTTTCAATGGTCCCAATCGCTCCTTGACAGGTGCTTTACCTCGGTTCTCCGGTAAAGGACCGAGGCGATCTCTCAAAGGAACCCTGGATCTTGAAGGGCCCACGTTCTTACCTAACTCTGTAGGAGGTGCTGGAACGGGATCTGGATTTGAAGAAGTTTGGGTGATAACTCCACCCATTTTCATCTTAGGTGCCGGGTTTGACTTTGGCACCCAGATCTGCTTGTGTTTTGACGGCTTCTTGATCGCCTCCTCTTTCTGCATCTCTTCCGCTTTCTGCAAAAGGACTCGGGCATGCGCAAGCAAGGCGCGGCGTTTCTTGATTCGCTCCTCGAGCGTGGAGCGGTTCCTCTTGACGCGGATCCATTCATTTGCCTCCGCATTAGAAGAGGAGTTAGTTGTTTGCCGTTGTTTCTCTTGGCGCTGTCTGGATTTTAGATCCTCATTGTAGCGGATCCCGTCCATCGATTCTACGGCCTTGGCCAGTTGTCGCAAGGCGTTGACGCCGTCTTTGACGTACCCTCTTCGACAAAGTTGGAGCACCTTCAGCAGCTACTGTAGGCATCGAAAATTGCCTATAGGTCTCCACGAACAGCTCAGTGTTAAAGAACGACAATGAACGTCACTACCTGGTTCACAGGAGTTCGATTGACGTCGATGAACGCTTGAAGTGAATCGACGAACTACGTGAGCTGACAGAATTTCAGAATAACGAAGGCACGGGCTAATTGGGAGCCCCACGATATTTACAAAAGGAACAACGCCCTTCATGTCTCGTTCGTCCTACAGATAATCCAACCATTAGAGCTGATAGAACTCTTCGTCAGAATTCTAACGCATTTGAAATCACTTAAATCCGAGTTTGGATGAAGAAGTTACGGCAAACGCATAACAGAGCGTCTCAGGCTGAACTGGGACACCCGGGGTGTCTCGAAAAAGTCAAAACACCTCAGGGGTGTCTAGGCAAAGCCAAGACACCCCAAGGGTGTCTAGGCACTGATTTACGCCCTGAGTTTGTTGGTGACCGCTCCATGGTCCCTCAT
>BQKN01049330.1:0-11046 GCA_022839385.1 Asparagus kiusianus | reverse complement strand
TTTTCCGGGAAAATCAGAAATTTACACCTACAGAAGATGGCGACCACAGTGGGAGAAGCTGTTTCTTCAAACGAAATGGTGGTAGCTCAGTTCGACGAGGTTGTTGTTGGGACGACAGTGGAGTCCCTAGAAATCGAGTTCGATCAGGCCAAGTACGAAGAGTACTTGTCTTCCTCCTCTTCCGGTGGCGAAGCGTCCCGCAAGCGCCACAGAGCCCTGCACGGGAGCCGACCTCAGACGGCCAAAGCTCCCGCGCCAGAAGACTCTACCGGAGTCCCGATAGGGAAGTCCACCCCAAACGCTCTCGAGGCCAAGTCCCATATCGAGAGCAGGGGGGAGGGGTCTACTAAATGGGTCGCCAAACGACCCTCAGTAGCGCCTGTCCCGAAAGAGACATCAGTTCGTTCCGGCACAAGCCACCCTGCTGCTGCTCACGCAAGTTTTCCCCCTGCCGGGAGAACTAGCCAACGGCGACAGCAGACGCTTGTCGGGCAGAAAGCCCAAACCTCCGCTTCACACAACGGTCTGGACCACCATACAGACCCGAGAAGCAAGAGCCGAGAGAGCGACTCGCCCAATATCGGAAGACCCTCCAAATCAGGGGCGCTAACCGAGAAGGAGGGGACCACTCGCTCAGGTGGATTTCGCTTTTCAGGTCATATCCCTGACGCGAACAAACCACCCCAAGTGAGTGGGCCTATCCTAGAAGGCGAATCCTCGAAGGCTGGCGAGCCTCGCCATGAGATCTTGGCGGATAAGCGCAAAGGCAAGGAGATAGGCGACGCGTCGCGAGCCAGCTCGTCCAAACAAAGGGCTGAAACTCGCCTACGCGCTAGGGTTCGCCCAACCGCGAAAACTCGCCCGTCAAGGCGAAACCGCCTAACTCCAACGCCGCAACATTCCACCCATTGTACACCAGAGAGCACATCCAGAGATCCTTCGTGTGCTCACCCAGGTGATCCTTCCGATGCTGGGGGTTGTCACCAACCACCCACGGAAGATCTACGAGAATATCTAATTCGCAAGCGCACCATACACGAGGTGAACCCTCAGTGCCACTGCGAAAGGCTCATTCACACAGTGCTCGCCGACTGCCAATGCGTAGGAGCGGCGAAACCTTCCGTGTTCGAGAGAATTTCTCGACAACCCTCTCAACAGAGGATCCCTCGTCGGAGGCATCGTCACCAAAAGAAACGCGCTACTGACGACCCAGAACTCTTGTCCGTCACAATCAACATGACGGACAAGGGCAAGACGGTATTTTCCGATTCCCCGGATTCAGAGTCTATTTTGGGACTCGGTCCCTGGTTCGCCCAACACCAGCCAGAAGGCATATACCAGCGTACCCGTAGTCGCAGAAAGATGAGGAACGGGGTTGACTACTCCGCCGTACCCCCTCCCTCCTACCGCGAGGACGAGGTTCACTCGGCAGCGGCCACGTCTCAAACTTCACACTCAAGTCAGGACGCGAGGGCGCGGGTGCACATGACCGACCTCACTCATGACCAGACGGTCGCTCAAAAGCTCGAAGAGCAACAGGCGACCATCGACTCTCTGCGGGAGATGATGGAACAACTTCTGAACAAGAAGAAGAAGAAGAAAAGAAACCAACACCCCTTACCTCGGCAAACGGGGGATAGAGAATGGGTACCTCCTCACCGTCCGGCGATGGAAACGGAAGACGACGATAATCGACAATCCGATTATTCTTCCAAGACGTCGCTCGGAACGTCGCACACCGGGGATGGCTCCCGTGACAAAAGGTTCGATGAGTTCCAGGACCAGCTCAACACGCTGAAGCTTCAGCAAAACATGAACAAGCTGGGGGTGGTCCGCCCCTACCCTGTCGAATGGGACACGGTCCCGTACCCAGCAAAGTTCAAGCCGATCAGCTTGGTGCAGTTCGACGGCAAAGGCTCGCCCTCGCAGCACGTCTACTACTTCATGGCGCAAACCGGATTCCTTACTGGAAACGACGCCATTCTCACGCGACTCTTCATAGGCACCCTCAAGGGGGTGGCCTTTGAATGGTTCCGCAAGCTGGAGCCCGGCTCCATCAAAGCATGGGCCGACGTCGAAAAACTCTTTTTAGCCCGCTTCTTCGACGACGACACCGAGGTATCAATGGCTACTCTCCTTGCTGAAAAGCAACGAAAGTCGGAGTCGGTCAACGACTTCGTCAAAAGGTTCCGGAACCGGTCTGTCCACTGTCGGGACCAAGTCTCCGAGTCGACGCTTATCGAGATGTGTCGCAACAATCTATCGATCCATATCCTGTCTAAGATAGGCGCGGTAGAAACCCGGACGTGGAAAGAACTTGTTCGTCAAGGAGAGCAAGTAGAAAACATGATCAAGAGGTTGGAGGCCGAAGAACCCCAGCCCAAGAAAGGAGCTGCAGAGCCAGCCGCGCCAAAGAATCCCCCTCGGACAAGAGGAAAGGAGATCATGGCTGTGGACTCTGCTCCGACGCCAAGGACTGCTCCAAAACCGAAACCTAGGCAATTCGAACAACGCCCCCCACGGCACTATGACTTCAAAGAGGACCAGGTGGTGGCAACGCTCGATACCCTGCTCAAGAGTGGTCGAATCAAACTGCCTGAAGCTACAAAACCTGAGGAGGCAGATAAAACCGGTGACCCGACCTACTGCGCTTATCACCGATTCCTTGGTCACCACACGACCAAATGTTACGTCCTCAAGGACAAGCTCCAGGCCCTCTACGATGCAGGAGTCTTGAAGAAAGAGAAAGTTCAAAAGCAGGTGACTACAAACATGATCACCTTGAGCTTTGGAACAGATCTCCCAGAAGTCCATGCTCCAGCGGGGGTGATTCCCATCCCCAAAGCGGTTCTGAGGGTCACCAATGACGATCCTCACAACCAGCGGGAGAAGGGCTTGGTACCACAGACCCTGCCATCGGGGCAGATAATGTGGGTCCACCCAGACCTCCTCAACGACGAGCAATGGACCGCGCGACCGCCGAAGGAGGCCCAACGAAAACATTGCAACGTTGTCTCTGCCATTCCGGACAGAGACGGCCCAGTGATGGCCACCCTTACTGACTCCGAAGAAGACACAAACGTCTTCGCCACGAGGGCTGGAAAAGAGTTCGCCAAAGAATATCCCGCGAGGGTAGAGAACGCGGCGAGACCTCCCGCGAGGCCAACCGCCACAACCCCTCCTAATCCAGAGGCACCCAGCTCAAGCCGCCAACCTTTCAGGTTCAACGTGCTCGCACAACTGAAAAGCATCCCGGCGCGAATCACCATGCACGACCTCCTTAGACTATCCAGGTCTACTCGGGAGGCCCTACAGGAGGCGTTGGCGGATTCGGAGGCTTTCTCGACCCATTTCTTAAAAGAGACGGAGGCGGAACAAGAATGTGCGAATTGTTGCCGGATCTCGGATAGACGGGTCCCGTGCATCACCTTTACTCCTGAAGATATGCTCATCAAGAGTACGACTCACGATCGACCACTGTACTTCACGGGTTATGTCGGATCGGCGAGAGTGGATCGGATCCAAGTCGACCCGGGCTCCGCACTAAGCATCGTGCCTCTGAAATTGATCAAGCATCTGGGGATACCGCCGAAGCGTTTGTCCTCAACCACCACAACCATCTTTGGCTTTAACGCCACAGGGACGCGGCCACTAGGCAAAATTCGCTTGAAATGCCGCATAGGCGACATGAAGACAGAGGTGACCTGTTATGTCATCGATGCCGAGCCTTCCTACAACATGCTCCTAGGACGCCCGTGGATCCATGGCAATCGAATAGTCCCATCCACTCTGCACCAATGTTTGAAGTACGTGGACGACTACGAGCGCGTGAAGACGGTGGTGGCCGACAGACAACCCTTCAAAGGCGTCGAAAACTACTTCACCGACTCTCTGCTGTATCAGGACCCTGTCGAACCGCCGATTGAGGAGCCGGAAAGCGGCAACGAAGCGGACAGTGAGCCTGAGTACGGCGATAATCTAATCTTAAACGATTTCGAGTCAATTGTAATTGGTTACGAGAGTCACCATGTAACCAACGCTGTTCAAGCGGGAAAGATTGTCGTCAATGAGAAATCCAACTTTGCTTATGTGTCGTCTTGTTCTACGTCTGAGGACGATGAACCCAACGGCCTCTGGTCGGAACTCTGCCGAGATCCTTCCTTGCACATGCCGGTCTGCTCGTCGTACGCCGCGAAGGGGTTGCCGATTGACTCGTCGCGAGCTGTATTCGTTGTGCCAGCCCGAAACAAATATCGAAAAGACATTATTTTCGGCCGGATCGATCAGCCCTTGCGCACGCTCTGGGACGAGTCCGAAGACGAAGACCCAGCACCCCAGTTTTCGCAATACAGTCGAATTGCGAGACGCATGATGAGCAACATGGGGTACGACCTCACTCGTCTAGAAGGCCTCAATTACGGCCGAGGACGCAGGACGGTCATCCGACCTGCTTACGTACCTAAGGGGAAACCCTCGAATTATTTCAACCGGACTAGGAGAGGCTTAGGCTACTCCTCCTCCTCGTCCGACTTATGCTTCCACATCGGCGAAGATTCCGACTATGCATGTTCAGGAGATCAGTCGTCAGAAACCTCGGCGTGGGACTCAGATGTCAGCGTGAGAGACCTATTCGACGGCCTCACGATCAACATGGCTACAATGGACCCTGCCGAGATGGCGACAGATGAACAGCTCCCGCTCTATGACGAGACATGGGATCGCCATGTTAACGCCCAGTGGAGTAGTCGCTTCGAGCAGCGAGAACCGCCCACTGAGGACGAAATCCTTCAAGTGAACATGGGCACTGACGAAAGTCCCAAGCCCATATTCATCAGTGGTAGCCTGCCTCCTCAAGAAAAGGAGGATCTCATCGCCCTCATACGGGAATACATCGACGTCTTCGCGTGGAATTACGAGGACATGCCTGGTTTGGATCCGCGGATCGCCACACATCGCCTCAACATCAGCCCAGACGCCAAGCCAGTCAAGCAGCAGCAAAGGCGGTTTCGCCCTCAGATCATGGAGGCGATCGAGGCTGAAGTAAAGAAGCTCATCGAGTCCGGCTTCGTCAGAGAAGAACAACACCCCGATTGGGTGGCTAACATTGTTCCAGTGCTAAAGAAAAACGGTAAGATCCGCATCTGCATCGATTTCAGAGACCTCAACTCTGCGTGCCCAAAGGACGAATTTCCCCTCCCCATCACGGATGTCATCATTGACAACACGTGCGGATTCGAGAGGATGTCCTTCATGGACGGTTTCTCGGGGTACAATCAAATCAAAATGCACCCCGAGGACGAAAAACACACCTCATTCAGAACTCCCATGGGGGTGTACTGCTACACGGTCATGCCCTTTGGACTCAAGAATGCCGGCGCAACCTATCAGCGTGCCATGAGCACGATCTTTCGACAGCACCTGCGAAAGACGGTGGAATGCTATGTGGACGATCTCGTCGTAAAAAGTCGCCACCACGGCGACCACCTTCAAGATTTGAGGACAATGTTCGAACTCATGAGGGCTCACCAGCTCAAGATGAACCCCACGAAATCATTCTTAGGGATGACTAGTGGTAAGTTCCTCGGTTTCGTCGTCACGACGAAAGGGATCCAAATTGATCCAGACAAGGTGCGAGCCATCCAAGAGCTTCGACCACCCCGGAACCTCAAGGAATTGAGAGGCCTCCAGGGACGATTGGCCTATATCCGAAGATTCATCTCGAATCTTTCAGGCAAGTGTCAGCCGTTCTCCAAGCTTATGAAGAAAGGCACCTCCTTCGTGTGGGACGAGCTTTGCCAGCAGGCCTTTGAGGACATCAAGGCTTACCTTTCAAATCCGCCGGTCCTCGCTGCACCGATTTCAGGGAAACCGTTTCTCATCTATATTCGGGCCATGGAGCACTCTCTGGGTGCTCTCTTGGCACAAAACGATGATGCCGGCCACGAGCAAGGCATCTACTACCTCAGTAGGACCCTGCAAGGCGCCGAGCAACGGTACCCGATGGTTGAGAAAGAATGTTTGGCCTTGGTGTTCGCCATCCAAAAGATGCGACACTACCTGGTTGGCCAGACGATCCACGTCATCTCACGAATGAATCCCATTCGAGTCTTTATGACGCAACCTGCGGCATTAAATTGGCGTTTAGCCAGGTGGGCACTTCTGCTCTCCCAGTACGACATTCACTTCATGCCCCAGAAGTCGGTCAAGGGGCAGGCCATATGCGATCTCATGGCCAGTCACCCACTGGGAACAAAAACTGACTTATTTGAAGACTTGCCGGACGAACCACTTGAGGTCAACGTAACCTCGTTACCGGATGTGTGGCAGATGTTCTTCGACGGCGCGTCTCGCGCAGCCCCGGATGGCTCTATTGTCGCGGGAGTGGGGGTGGTCCTCACTTCCCCGCACAACCACGTACTACCACGAGCTTTCTCTTTGACAGAGCCATGTACCAACAATGTAGCCGAGTACAACGCATTACTCTTCGGACTCGAGTTGGCTAAAGAGCTAGGAATAAAGCACCTCCAAGCTTACGGCGATTCCCAGCTCATCGTCAAACAGATGACCGGCGAATACGAGGTTAGAAACGAAGACCTGATCCCACTCCACAGGGCGGCTGCCCGGCTAGTGGAATCGTTTGAGAATTTCCACATTGAGCATGTGCTACGTTCCAAGAACACACATGCAGACGCCTTGGCTTCTTTGGCGGCCAACTTGGCTCAACCATTCGGAACAATCCAATCGGTCACAGTGGCGAGCAGGAAGCCCTTTCGGCTGAAAGACGCTCCAGAAGTAAACGCCACACATCAAGTCTCAGATCAGCCCAGTGCTGAAGACTGGCGTCTCCCGATCATCGATTACGTCCTTTACGGCGTATTACCCGAGGATGCGAAGGAGCGAGAGTCAGTCCGGAGACGTGCTACGAGATTCTACTACGACTCGACCACCAAGACGTTGTATCGAAGGTCATACGACGGTTTGCTGCTTCGATGTCTCTCGAAAGCGGAAGCACAGGATGCTCTACGCGAGGCCCACGACGGCATCGGCGGAGCTCACCAACCCGGACCCAAACTTTGGGATCGCCTACGAAGGACAGGCTACTTCTGGCCTGGGATGGTGCAAGACGCCGTCGCCTACGCAAAGCGCTGCCACGAGTGCCAGATTCACGCCAACTACATGCATCAACCACCTGAAGACCTGCACCCAACAAAGGCTTCGTGGCCCTTCGAGGCGTGGGGGATGGACATAGTCGGACCAATATCCCCACCATCGGCGAAAGGTCATCGCTTCATTCTCGCGATCACCGACTACTTCTCTAAATGGGCCGAAGCGGTCCCCTTGAGAGAAGTCAAGACCAACGACGTAATTAAGTTCATCAAACACCACGTCATTTACCGGTATGGCGTGCCACGACGTATCATCCATGACAATGGTACCCAGTTTGTCAGTCATGCATTCACCAGATTCTGCGACAAGTTCCGAATGCAGAACCTCTCCTCCACGGCCTATAACCCATCAGCAAATGGCTTGGCCGAGGCCTTCAACAAAACAATCATCAAGATTTTAACCAAGTTGACCTCAACCAGCAAACGTGACTGGAACGAGAAACTTGGCGAAAGCTTGTGGGCGTATCGCACAACGGTTCGCACACCGACTGGCCACACGCCCTATTCATTGGTATACGGCTGTGAGGCCATATTACCATTAGAAATCCAAATTCCATCTCTCCGCGTCGCCTTGGCAGCAGGGATGACGGTGGAAGACAACCACCGACAACGACTCACCGAGCTCGAGGCGTTGGACGACAAACGATTAGAAGCTCAACAGCACATTGAGTTCTATCAAGCGCGGATGGCTAAGGCTTTCGACAAAAAAGTCAGACGCCGAGCCTTCAAGGAAGGAGAGCTGGTGTTAGCTGTTCGCCGACCAATGATTCTCACCTCCAAGAAGAAGGGTAAATTCCAATCCAAGTGGGAAGGGCCATTCGTAATAGAAACAGTCTATTCAAATGGCGCCTATCGCCTCGTCAAGCCCAACGGCGACAAGATCATGATGCCTATCAACGGCAAATACTTGAAGAAGTACTACCCTTAGTTCTTCTTCACAAACTCCCACAAGTACATGAGTATAAACTGGTTCTCAAACCCTCCAACTGGTATATGAGGTTAAACTGTCCCTACTCTACCCGCTCTGACGAAAGCTCCTGGCGGAATCCATTCGCCTATCTCACCCAATGGGAGGGCGGATCCACTAAAGTCGTCCATGCCACGACAAAACCCAATTCGCCTATCTCACCCAATGGGAGGGCGGATCCACTAAAGTCGTCCATGCCACGACAAAACCCAATTCGCCTATCTCACCCAATGGGAGGGCGGATCCACTAAGGTCGTTCATACCACGACAAACCCATTCAATTCGCCTATCCTCTCCAGCGAGATGGCGAATCCTCAAAGTCGTTCCAATCACGACATTCCCTGTCATGTTAACATTAAACCTCTGACAAAATCAACTCCCCAATCCTCTTCCAAGGGATGGTGGGTCCTCAAAGTCGTTCCAATCACGACATTCTCTGTCACGTTAACATTAAACCTCTGACACAATCTACTTACCAATCCCCTCCATAAGAGTGGTAAGTTCCCCCACAGTCACTCCCATCGTGACAAAACCCCCATCAGGTTAATGATCACCTCTGATGGTTGGCGCCGTTATTCCAGCGAATAACATAGCTTGAGTAATAGCCTACCACGCGACGTGTTATTACTTCTGTCGAATAGTCACACTCCTACGTCCCTGAACTATTCGGCCTATTCCAGCTATCCTAACATCCCCTTAGGGTAACTGATGGGTAGCGGCCTACCACGCGAGGGTCCCTACAAGAATCGAGCGTCACATTCCTACACCTCTGACGATTCGATTATCATCTGTCGCCGCCTATTCAGACGACGACCACTGTCAAGAGCAGTTCGGCAGACAACAGCTCTGCCAAATCCTCAAGCGACAGCTTGCCGAGTGGCAGGTCGAAATTGAGTCCTCCACTCGACCGCAGCAGCGAACGGCTGTTCCCTACTGCAAGCCGAGCGTTACTCTCTCGATCTCACGGGAGCTACAACGCGGAAATCGGGATCAACCCGATCCCACGCTGTGAGCGACCGAGAGTAGAACAAGAGTCCGAAATGACTAAGTTCAGAACAGAACGGTCAGAAGCTCACCAAGTTCAACTCAAATACCAGAACAACACAATCGAAAAAGAAAAGGAAACTGTGCATACGAAACAGCAATAAACAAAGGCTTAAGGCCATTACAGGCCAAAGTTTACAAGCATAAGTTTTTCAAGTTGTGGTGCTTGGAGCACCAACTGAGTTGACAAATGACAAAACAAAAAAAAAAAGGGGGAAAGAGAAGGGAGCAGGAGCCATCCACTCCATATCCGGCGGTAGAACCCGTGAATACGCCACAGGTAACCCCGTCTTGAGTGGGGGTCAGCTCCCAGTTCATCGTCCGAGGAACCGCGAGGGATCGCAGCTCAACGATCGAGAACCCCCTCGACATACTGGGGAGGTAGTAGTGAATCCCTTCTACCGTGTGGAACCACATGCTCTCCTTGAGCAACAAAGCAGAGGGGTCGGTCATGGCGTCGCCGAACAAGAATTGAGGTTTCGGCAATTCTGCCCTGGCATCATCCGTCAACGCCGCGTCGGTCGTCAACTCGCGCAGCGTCAGGTGGTGACCGTCCGTGACCCTCTTTATCAAGCCGTCTGGCTTGTCGGCGGCAAACGCGGGTAACGGAGCCAAAGAGGGAAATCTAGGGGGTGCCGTGTAGTGCGTACCACCGGCGTGGCCAATGGCCACACCCTCCGAGAAAGCCTCATCAGAAAAAGTCGCTGTAAGAAAGGACAATCGATTAAGACAAGATCCGCCAAAAGGGCGAAATCGCCCATCAGACAAAGACAGACGAAATCGCCTATCAAAAAAAAAAAAGAAGGGGGGGGAAAGGTCGCCTCCCTCTCCCCCAAGGAGCAAATAGGGCTAACTTTGCCCCCAAATTGGGGGAAGCTGCCAAAAGCGGCGGGATTCCAGGACATTGAGCAACACTCATCTCCCCAAATCCGACGCCTAAGACCCACGCGAGGTAACCCAACGAACTTATCGACGTACCTGAGCGCGACTCCGGGGCACTGGCGGGCATGCCGGCGGAGAGACGATCGGAATAACCTCCAGGGCCTGCACCTCTCACTTTGCGCTTCCTAGTTTTTGGAGCCATTGAAAGAGGGGGCGGGAATTCTCGTCTTAGAAATTTCTTGCAAGATTCAAGAGCACGGTGGATCCCAGAGGAGGAAAACAGCGGGTTTAAAAAAGAGGAAGGTTGCCCACGTGGCCACAACTGCCCCCGAACGGGAAAACGTGGCCACAATCGAATTCGACGGCCCAGATCACCCTCATCTACGGTTGCATCCAGCGGTTGAATTCGAAAACCACGGCCACGATCAGGACGAGGCGCGTTGAGCGGAGTCGGGTTGTCAAATCATGACCAGACACGAAGCCCCGCAGACAAGCACGTGGCCTACTCCCATTAGGCCTGATTTCGCCTAAGGAAAGGGTCCCGACGGCGAAAACTTGAATGAAATCCGCAATTCTTTCAAAATTTCGCCATCAAGTCCTAATTTCGCCTGCACGACTCATACACCTTGGAGAAACAGGCGGTTTGCCCAAAATCTAGGAACTATCGGAGTGGTTTCATTTAGACCCGCGCCCCAGGCGGCTAAGGGTCAGAGTAGAAATCTTAGCACTAAGCCTAAGGGAAACTACTCGACAACTCATCATACTGAGGGGAATAGTATGGCTAGCCCGATTCAAACGGTGATCGGTAAAGGCAAATCAAACCCGTTGATAGCTGAGGGTTTGCTAAAAATCCTAATGCACCTGGTCCAAAACGTCTTTATTCAAAGTATTCCAGACCACACGTAAGTCGGTTTTGGTCTGAAAACTTTGAAGGGGGTCTTGTAGACGGTAAAAACTACCGCGGCAGATTAGCGAACGAATTCGCCC
>BQKN01049251.1:0-11497 GCA_022839385.1 Asparagus kiusianus | reverse complement strand
GAGGATCACTAAGCCCCCGAGGCGGGGAAGAAGATACACCTGTATCATGGGTCCCCCCTTTAGGAACTTGAAGTCCCATTCAAGTTAGAACTTCGGCTGAGAGAACTCGCGAGCCTCTCCTTCTTTTCTGAACCACCTGGCCTTGCTAGGAATCTGATCTCGACGTCCGATCGGAAATAACTCATTCATCCCGCGTCTCGTCATAGTCACCTTTCGCTCCAGATCGCAATCCTCTTTCGATGGTTGTTCTGGTAATCTAATGCACAGCGAGACAAACTTCTTGCTTGCATTCACTAACCTCTTCGCTCGCGTCACCGTCCCCAAGCTTGTCTCCCTCGGAAGAGATGCCGAACGAAATATGAACCTTTCATCACCTTTGGTGAATGTATACTTCTGAGCCCGCCTCTCATAGATCGCATATCTATCCCATAAGTACGGATTGCCCAGTATAATCTGACAAACATCCAAGGGAACTACGTCGCATGTGACCTCGTCAATATACGACTCGTGGAGCGCAAATCTGACAGTGCATTGATCAACTACACTCAGTCCCGTCTCCTTCTGAATCCACCCCAATGGATAGGGCTTCGGATGCTTGACCGTCTTCAGACCCAGCTTCTGAACCAAGGCTTCAGATATCAAATTCTTCTCGCTGCCCGAATCAACTATGGCATCAACCAAACTGGTCTTCACTTACAACTTAAGAACAAAGAGCTGCTCTCGCGGGTCGTCGTCCTCTTTCGTGGCCTGTTTCCCCGTCATAAGATTGAGACTGCTATTAGGCTCTGTCATCCCCGGGACTTCTTTCGGACCTTGAGCTATCATGTATGCCTTTTTCTCCTCCTTCTTCTTCAACCCTCTTGGCTTGAGATGAGGATATTTTTCCCAGCACCGATCAGCTTCATGCCCTGTCTTCTCGCAATGACTACAAATCAGTCCTGCTTTCCCTGGATCACCCTTTTTTCTTCTCCTCCTTAAACTGAGATCCACTAGACTCGCCTCCAACTTGCTTTGCATCTCCCTTTGCTTCGTTGCTCTTCTTTTGCTTGCCCTCAATGGCAATGGCCTTCACGCTCGCATCTGCAATAGTCTCGACCGTGAATAACCTCATCTCCTTTCGGATGTAATCGCTCAATCCCGCCATATACTTCATGAACACGGAATATTCCTCTGTCGCAATGTTAAGGATCATCGCCTGCTGCTGGAACTCCGTAGTGTATTCTTGAACGGTTTGATTGACCCTTTGGCGCAAGCCATACCACTTGTACCAACGCTCCTCAAGGAATCCCACCGGATAGAACTGTTTCCGAAGTAGCTCCTTGAACTTGTTCCACGACGCCGCTTTCTTCTCCTGCTTGCAGTAGGATTTCCACCATGTCAACGCATGTCCTGAAAGCTTCAAAGTCGTGAACACAATCTTCTCTTTTGACGAATAGCCATAAAGAGTAAAATACGTCTCCATCCGCTCGATCCAATCATCAAGCCTCTCGACGTCAACACTCCCATCATAAATAGGGATCTCCATCTTGAAGTCAATCTTCAGGTTCTGGTAAGAATTCTTACCCCCTTGATGCGGTGCAGCCTTGACGGTCTCGTCCTCCTCGTCGGAGCCTGAAAGCTCGCTCTCTCCACCGGACTCTATAGGTTTCTTCTTAGACCTAGAAGAAGATTCCCCCTTTTCGTTCCCTCCTTGGATGAGACCGACGAGTTTTGTGAGCGTCGACCCTATCGTCTCGATCTGCTTCTCTATTGCATCAATCCTCGCTGAATTATCTCCTTCAGTCATCTTCTCCTTCCTTAAATCCTGGACTCCTTCCAATGAAATAAGGATCTCGTCAAGCTTCTTATATGAGGACCGAGTAAGGACCATACACAGGATGCCCCTTCACCGGATCTGAGGCTCTGATACCAACTTGATACGAGTCGCCGTGCGAGCACCCTTTGGTCGCGGAATTACCAAAAGGTGGGTTGAGAAGAGGATGACCAAACACAAGAAACAATTCAGTATGGCGAAGGAAAATACCTTCTCTAGATTATGAGTATGAAAAGATTACAATCTCTCTCTCACAATCTCACTAGAATTGAGAACAACCTCTCAACTCTCTCTCTAAAAACCCTAATACAATTATTAGAATTTCTCTCTCTTAGGTCTGATTGTTTAGAACCCTAAAACAATCCTATTTATAGATGTGCAAACGTGGATGGCAAACTTGTAAATAAACAAGCCCAAAAGAATCAGGAATTCCTGCCAAAACAGAATCCAAAACGAAACAGGAAACCCAGAAATCGCGATCCGGTCGACCGCCAGGCTTGGTCCGGTCGACCGGACAGAGAACTGTCAGCCACCCTGTTCTTTTGCACGTTTCGCTTCTGCTGACTTCTTCCACTGTCTTCTTTGGCTCCAACCACGCTCCTATCCTCAAGATACCATGAGAATCATCTATCCTCAAGCTCCCATGAGGATCACTAAGCCCCCGAGGCGGGGAAGAAGATACACCTGTATCAAGTGGGCTTTTATGCAAAGATTTGAATTGATTCCCATGACCGGACTTAATGGCTGCAGTTGGATTTTTTGTTTTCTAAAGTGAAGTATTTTGAAGGCCCAAAGATGAGTCTTATGGGCCGGACTTGTTTGTTGGACCTTTTGCTTTGAATTTTCTTCATTGGAGCTTTTAATTCACATGAAGGGGCCGGAGTTCAAAATCTCCAAGAATGACCGGGCCTGCTGCATAAAGACCAGAATGAAGAAAATAAACAATTGGGCCGGACTTGCATTTATTGCTTGGGCTTGGAAGATCAAATGAAGCCAAAAGGGCCGGACTTGTTTCTTTGCTACAGATCTTCATTGGACCAAATTTTCATTTAATTTTGAAAATCATATGGGCCTCCTATTTTGGGCTAGAGAAGAACAAAAAGCAAATTCAAATGTAGAGATTGTTGCTTGGAGCTCAAGACAAATCCAATGGTTCATATTCATTGAAGATTACTATAAATAGGGGTAGAGAGTGAGGGGTTAGGAGTGTGAAAAATTTTGTAAACTCCTTTTGGAGAGGAGGGCTACTCTTAATTGAGAAGGCCTTTCAAAAATTATAACTTTAGTTGCAATTAATAAAAATAATTTTTCTCCTCTTTAAATTGTTCTTTCTCCTCTTTGTTGAATGATGAGGATGGAGATGAAGAGCAAATTGAAGGTTTGCATTTCTTTTCTCTTTTATTTCTTTTTAGTAATTTTTATTATTATTGCTTATTAGTTAGATTTAAATTCATGCTTGTAGTGTAGATTTATTTTCTTGTCTTTTTATTTCTTTTTGCACTTTAATTTGTAGAATAGATTTATTTTCTCGCATTTAATTTTTGTAATATATTTTGTAGTTTAGATTTTTATTTTCTTTGTAGTTAGATTTATTTCTTGTTCATAGTTTAGATTTTTTTTTCTTTTTATTTTTGTAATTAGTTCTTTTCCTTGTTTTTATTTCTTAAAGATGTGAATTTAATTATTGTAGGAAGTTTAGAATTATATGAAACTAGTCTAATTTCCTTTATATTGTATGAATTATTCTCTTGCACTTAAAATGTTCATGTTTAGGATAATCAACTAGAGAACTAATCGGTAGAAGAAGAATTTGATAATATATGCTTATCTTAAATGGTTTGATAGGTTATGCTTATGAATTCTAGGATTGTTATCTTATTGTTGTTCTTATCATGAATAGTAATTTTGACTTAGATGATAATTTGATAGGTTACACTTTCCTTAAATGGTTTGATAATCTATGCTTAATAAATCTAAGTTAAAATATGATAAAAAGAGAATAGTTTATATTTTGTAATTGAAATTGGTTAGTGGATTATATTCTAGATTTCTTACCTCTTTTGAATCCTCCATCTTGACTTTCTTAAATTTTCTTTTCATTCTTAGTTTTATTTCTTGATTCATATTTCTTGCCTCGTGATTTCATTTATTCTTTGATTCTTTCTTCTCTAAAATTTATTTTATTATCTCTTGCACATAAATCAAAACAACCACTCATCACAATCACACTTATTCTTTATTCCTAATTGTCATGCACAAAACATAAGAACCATTTCTAATAATCTTTTAAAATCACCTTCCTCGTGGGATCGATATTTTTTATACTCTAACTTGATAAATTGTGCACTTGTAATTTTGGTACATAATTATGCCACATCAGAATCGACTTCACTTGAAGAAGAGGTTTTACCAGTTCAAGATGAAGAGGGGAGTTTCTATCAGGGAGTATGTTAACAACTTCAGAAAGCTACTTTCAGACATGGCCAATGTTGATATCATGATTGAGGATGAAGACAAGGCGGTGCTACTTTTGTGTTCGTTACTTGAGGATGATTATGGTATTTTTGTTCTCATTATGATTAATGGAAGAACGACTGATAGCTACAAGGAGGTAACCTCAGCATTGGTGAATTATGAGTTGAGGAAGAGTGTTGATGAGTCCTCCGAGAAGGCATCGGGAGATGCATTAGTAGTTCAAGACCGTGGTTCAAACCGAAGCAGAAGGTCGCATTCTAGAAGTGCACATCGTGGGATTCGTAGGAATCAGTATGCTTTTTGTAAAGAGGATGGACATTGAAAAGCTGAATGCCTAAGGTTAGATCGAGCCGAGAAGAATAAGGGGAAAGATGTACAAGCTTCAAAGGTGAATGTTGTCAAGACTAGTGGCAACAATTCAGATTTAGATTCTTCAGACTATTCGTTATCTGCACTATCATCAGTTTGTGTTACCAACTCTACAGAGTGAATGTTGGATTCGGGTGCTTCTTACCACGCTTGCCATAGGAGGGATTGGTTCTCCAGTTTTCAGAAGTTAGAAAGAGAGGATGTTGTGCACATGAGTAATGGATATACATGCTTTATTAGTGGTATTATTACCGTTCGGATTAGGATGAGTGATAGGATGATGCGAGAGTTGGATGATGTAAGGTCCATTCCATAATTAAAGATGAACATCATTTCACTTGGAGCTTTGGAGGCAGCAGGCTATAGGGTGACCTTGATGGATTCACGTTTGAAGGTCGCATTGGGGTCCATAATTATGATGAAGGGCGTCAGAAGGAGCAATTTATATTATTTGCTCGGAAGCACGATGATTGATAGGAAGCTGACGACTTCATCAGATTCGGCTAGACTGTGGTATTGTTTGATGCTGGGTTATTTGATTAGTAATGCTATGCATAGGTTGTTGAGGAGTGTTTTGACCTATAGTTTGAAGTCCTGTGAACCCATTGGTATGAGCAAGAAGACCGGGATGAAGTTTAGCACTTCTATCCATCATTCGATGGGTCTTCTGAGGGGTGTTCATCCAAGCATTTGGGGACCATCCAAAGGGGCATCATTAGGAGGAAATGAGTATGTGGTTTCTGTAGTTGGGAATTGTTCTAGGCATTGGTGGGTTGCAACCAAGTCCCGTTGGTGTGAAGTTCTAGAAGCTCACAATAGATGGAGGAAGTGTGTTGATAGAAAGGTAACTCGATGTTCTGATTATGATAGGGGTTCTTTCTTGTGTTTGTGCCGAGCTCACGTCAATAGGAAACACTTCATTGGTGTGGAAACTTTAAGGCGACGTGATGAGATGGTAGATTTGGGAAGTTGTTCCTTGTTGGAGGAGGATCGGTATTTGATGTCAAGCATTGGCATTGGTGTGCGGCTATGACATATTTGGACCATCTTATGCATAGGTTGCCGACTGCTGCATGTAGAGATATGAGATCTGATGGAGCTGCTTCAGATTTTGGATTGCGTCGGATGTTTAGCTACCCAGCACTTGGTCACATCGTGGATGTGTGATTTGATCCGATAGCACATTTGGGAGACAGAGGCGTGTTTGATTATCAGATATTGGCTTTTGATTTTGTTCTGAGTAGATATGTCACGTTTGACTCTTGGCAGGTGAAGAATGATGATTAGATCTTTGGGACATCGCAGCGGGTGGAGAGTGATGCTACTCCACGTTAGGTTGAGACTCAAGATCATACTGCATCATTTGGGATTCTAGCTGATGTGACACAGATTAGGAATCATGTTACTTCGGATACAGATGATAGGTTGATCGTTTTGAGTGCAGCTGATAGATGCAGTCTGGATATGGCCATTGGTTCATCTCAGGTAGAGATGTTTGGATTGTTTCAGTTTGGGGTCAATGGAGGTGCTATCAGTCGTAGACTTGATCGTGATGTTGGAGAAGGGTTGCGAACTCTTCTAGTGGATTGAGGCCTTTGGAGGCCATTTGGATGAACTACATGAAGGCTTGATTCCTTGGGCAAGAGGATACGTAGGCAGGCTTTATGATGCAGCCATTTTGGATCTCGTTTTGGATTAGTTGTTTTGATGGGGAAAGATTGTTTGAACTCTCATTTGGATTCCTTACTTGTTATGGATTGAGTCTGTTGCCGTGAATTATTTCGTGGTGTCTTGGATGCAACAAGTGGGATGTTTGTGGATGCTTTGGTGTCGACTCAGTTTGGAAGAAACTTCACTGATATGGAGAATTGTTGGAAGAATTCAGAAATCTAGTTTTCAGATTGTGAGTTGACTCATACATCCACATGAGTCAACTCATCAGGTTGAGTTGACTCATGCCTGTCATGAGTCGACTCACGAAACCCAGTCGTTTTGTCAAAAGTTTCTGACGAGTCGACTCACCTCAGTCATGAGTCGACTCATGTCGGGTTTTCAGCTTGTTTTGGTTTTCCTGTTTGATTTGGGATTGATGTTTGATATAAATATCAACACAAGTTTAGGGTTTTAAAAAGGAACCAAGAGGGTCGTTTTGAGCAACTATTCACAGGGAATAGAGCATCCTTTGTAGGAGAGATTGTGAGAGAATTGAGAGCTTGGTTCTAGGGTTTATTGGTGAGATTTTGTTACCCTATTTTGGTATTTCTCTTTCTCTATTAGTAAAATCTTTCCCCCTTGCCCTGTGGACGTAGGCAATTACCGAACCATGTAAATCTCTTGTGTTATTTGGTGATTGTGCTTGTTTATTTTGGTTGTGATCTCTCTTGTTTGGCTTGTGTGTGATTCGACTGCTTCCGCCGCGCACAACAGGGTTCATGGGTGGCTCTCATACCTTTATAAGTATAGAGCTTTCGGAAGAAGGGGATAACCTTTTCATTGATATCGTGATGTTTATATAAAAGATAAAGAGAAATTGTTCTATCATCCTAATCGAGGTGGTATTAAGGATAGATAACATACAAACAATATTTAACCGTTGAATAGTGCTAGGAGGACCAAAAAATGGAACAGACACAAGGGACATGTGATGTTGCATATCTAGGTGTACATTGACTTGTTAATGAGCTGGCTAGCATTAAGGGTATTTTGGTAAGTGATAACTGATTATCTCTTTTGATCAATAAACCGAAGGCCCAATCCCAAAACACTATCCTTTTCCCAAATTCACAACCGACGACCAAACATTTATTTTCCCATCTTTATGATCTCCCCACCTAGCGTCGGTGATCAAACACAACTATCCTTTATCGTCCGGTTTTCCACGATCATCGCTGTCGTCTCGTGTCGGCAAAACTGTCAATAACAACCAAAGCTTCCTTTGGGATAAAAATTCGTGATCAAGGTTCAATTAGGGTCATTAGCAGACTTACGTTCTCTCGCAAACAAAATTTATTCTCTTTTGATTGAGATGATTAGGAATCAGGATGTTTCTGTTTGGATCCTAAGAATCACTTGATTCCTTTGTTAAGGTTTAGCTATTTAGAAATAAATGGGAAGCAACAAGCTGACACAAACAAATAGTAAAATTCAAGTGACATAATATCTCATCACTATTTATGTTGTTTGACTATTTTGCCTTGAATTGCTTAAAATCCATGGGAAGAACTAATCCAAACAGTGAACAATAGTATCATTTCACAACAAAACCAAACCAATTAGTCTAGAATATCAACACAAATGCAGTGCTAAGCGGAACAGAGTTCCTATGAATTAAATAGGAGAAAGAGAAGAAAGTGCTGGATAGGAGAAAGATGAAGAAACAAAGCAATATTTTGAAAATGTCCCTTGCTACTTAATCGAGTGTCCTAGATCACATAGATAAATAAAACAATTAATGCATTCCAACTCATGAGCAGTCCTTTATTTGGTCCCTCGTTTTGAGTCCAAAAAGCATTACTCTTAAAGGTTCTCACTTCAACTAATTATTGATCCCCTTACAACTGGAGAAGGGCCTTATCGACCTGACAAGAAAGGAAGTAATGTGTGACTATATATACTCACTCGTGAATATTCAACATTTATGATCTTTCTAGCATATGCGACAACTTCATATGTTTAACTACACCGTCAACATCCGTGGGCAGAAAACGTGGCATGCACAACCATTTTTGGATATCACCATATATAGTGGATTTTCCACCATATGTGTACCTACCAGGCTACCAACATCAGGTCGACCTTGGGCCACAACCTTATCTCTGATACAACTTATTCGACTTTATAGAGTTTATCTGCGAATTAAACTAATGAAACGAAGTAACTGCTCCAATGAAAATAACACACACAAGAAAACACTAAGGTTTAACGTGGTTCGAAAACTCATCCCTACATCCACATGTCAATTCAAAGAGAATAATTCACTATAAAATCCACATGTTGGAATGACTGCTTCAAATAGGAGCCTCCAAAGGTGATTTCTTGCACAAACTATATTCGTAAGGCCTACAGATTTGTAGATGTTCAAGGTACACGTACGTTGTGAATTTGAAAAAGCTCTAATTAGAAGCATATAGGAGCTCTTTCCCTCTTCTCATCTTTTGTCCTCTCTGCTCTCATCATTAATCTCTCTATATAATAAACTTCGTCAATCTAGCTTCTTATATGGTTGCCATTACCACCGAATTATTAGCACCGAAAACAAGTTAATTAGTTCGTGAATATGATGTATTAATCAAAGTAACTCTTTATTTAGACCTCATGCCAGTGGACATGAAGTACAGCGATGACACCGCTCGCACATCCACGAAATTAAAAAAACACCACGTGCGTAAGCATGCATTCTAGCCTGCATTCATCTCATTTTATTCAGACAACCAGATTCAGCAAGCATCCCTCAATATTACTAACAAATATAATCAACGCGCATCACTGACACCGACATCAGCAATCACTTCCCCAGCAGCAGCAGCAGCAGCTGTAGAATTCTGCGCAGCAACAACTGCAGCTGTAGAATTCTGCGCAGCAACAACTGCAGCTGTAGAATTCTGCGCAGCAGCAACTGCAGCTGTAGAATTCTGCGCAGCAGCAACTGCAGCTGTAGAATTCTGCGCAGCAACAACTGCAGCTGTAGAATTCTGCGCAGCAACAACTGCAGCTGTAGAATTCTGCGCAGCAGCAACGACAACTCCACGCGATCCTCTATAATTCGTACCAGTGGACCAACGCGCCGGTCCATAGATCACCACATTGCGATCTTTCTGCAGAACGAGCACGTAATTGCCGTCAGCCCCCGAGGTGCCGCTGGCCCACACCGCGTTGTTGTTCTGGTCGTAGACAACGAGGTTGCCGTCGCGCTGCATCACGCAACGGCAGTTGTACCCTCGCCCCCCGGTGTTGCTCGCCCAAATGGGGTTTCCAGAGTCGTACAAAACCAAGTTGCAGTCGTTCTGCATTGTGAAGATGTAGGGGCCATAGTTTAGGGAGTGGCCGCTGTAGAGAGCCTCGGGGGAGAGGAGCACGTCATCCGCAGAGCAATATTGTGTTGTGATGGCAAGGCCTAAGATGAGGACCAGGAGAGGAGGAGGAGTCATCTTTGCCATTAATTGATTAATGTTTCTACAAATTTGATGTGTGTGATTCCTTTTGGCTGACTTGAACCCCCATTTATAGACGGGGAAGAAGAGATGCACGTGCCCCATATACTTAATGAGAATGGTGGGAAGTTGGTGGGTATTTACTAAGGTTGTACATGAGTAGTTGAGGAACGGTTGATGTCCATCAAAGACATTTATACAATTGTTAGGTAGCTGGCTCATGTGACGAGCTGAGAGGATTTTAGTTATTGTATTTGCATTATATAAAAGTATATAGACGGCAAATTTATAACGGTTTTTCTATAGAGTGCCCTTGGGCACTCTATAAGAGAGGAGAGAGATAGAGAGAAATGAATGAGGAGAAGATCCCAATGCAAATCAGGGGACCCCCCTCCTCATTCATTTCTCTCTATCTCTCTCCTCTCTTATAGAGTGCCCAAGGGCACTCTATAGAAAAACCGAATTTATAATACCCATATATTTTGTTGACCCTACCTACGTGACATATTGGTGTATTTGTTTACTACGGTGATGATATCATATATATTATGGATCATGGCGACAAGTACCCCTTTTTTGGGAAGAATAAAAGTGTCTGGATATATATAGATCATTGAAATAAGCTGAAAAGGGATATTTTGCTCAAATTAGGGTTAAAATTGTGAGTTGTTAATCTGGTAGAGTTGTTAGTTTGAATTCATGTTATTAGATAGAGTTCTAATTATAGTTGAATACTAGTTAGGATAGGTTTCCTAGTTATTGGATAAAGATTAGAGTTGTAATCTTATTCCTAAGTGGTTATAAATATGTAAACAAGTCTCTGTAGTTTTGTAGAACGAAAATAAGAAAGAAAATCTCCTCCACCGAAACTCTCTCTTTCTCTCTCTGTTTTTCCGGCCATAAAACTCCTGCAGGCTCTGTTTTAATTGCTGCAGCAACACCAGGCTCTGTTTTTACCTGCAGAAAAGTTTCCAGTGCTTTGGTGTTCGGTTTCAGTCAAGGAAGTTTCGGTTACAAGTTTTTCCTAACCCTGTTTTCAGGTTTGCTTAAAAGTTTACAGGTTTGATACTTGGGCCGATCCTATTTCAAAGCCGACAAGTGGTATCAGAGCCGGTGTATGCCTAAGTATCAACCAAGATCTGAAGAGATGACGAGTTCGGAGAAGATGACGACCAAGGTGGGTTCGCTCACTCTTCAATACCCGACGTTATCGAGGGACAACTATGCTTCGTGGGCAATCAAGATGAAAGTCTACATGAAGGCTCAAGACGTGTGGGAAGCCATTGAGCCCGCGGCAGGCGTGTCCGTGGAACACAGGAAGGATCAGATGGCGTTGGCGGCCATCTACCAGGGGATTCCTGAAGAGACTTTGATGGTAATCGCAGAGAAGCAAACGGTAAAAGAGGCATGGGAGACGTTGAAAACTATGCACCTAGGAGCGGATCGTGTGAGGAACGCGAAGGTGCAGACCTTGAAGTCCGAGTTCGAACTTCTCCGGATGAAAGAGAATGATAACGTCGACGATTTTTCGACGAAGTTGACAAGAGTCGTCAACAAGATCCGGGCTTTAGGCGGCGACTACGTCGTCAGAATGCTACTTCGGGCGGTACCGGAGAGATTCCTTACTATCGTCTTCACGATTAAACAGTTCGGGGACATCGACGACATGACACTCGAGGAGGCGATCGGG
>BQKN01049249.1:0-10261 GCA_022839385.1 Asparagus kiusianus | reverse complement strand
AGTGGTAATTCTCTAAAATTTGATTGAAGTTTCTTTTCCTGTACTTAGATGCCTGTGTTTTTTTATGCTTCTCTGGGACGAAGATGCGCCAGTGTGACTTCTTGGCAATTTGTATTGTTGTAAAGACACAATAAGTAACAAATCAGTCAAGCTATCTCAAATCACACTTAACAAGGAGTAATTTTTATGTGAAACAAATATGAATAATTGTACAACCTTTTAGCTTTATAACATCTCATACAATTGAATGCAATTCGCAAAACAACCTTTGAAGATCAGGCCGCAAAGAGGAATAGAGGTTTTCCTAGATAATTCAGTAAATATTTGCTCAATTTTCCATACAATTGACTGACTCCACTTCTTGAACTTTAACATTTTAACTTCTCTAGCCCTAGAACCCACTCTTACCTATTTATATGGGTAGCATTTGTAAATAAAAATTTATGTAAGTAATATTTTAATAAGTTCAATTATTAGGACTATCGAATCGAACAGTTAATAAACTTTCGAACATACATTTGGTTAAATTCTATTAAAAAGTTATCGTTAATGAACCACTGAATCAAACATACCTTTCGTTAAATTCTATTCGTTTATAAGCCAAACAATAAAAATTATTTGTTTAGTACTAAATGAACTATTGAATCAAACTTGATTGAATATCTGAACGGAGAAAAAAATAAATAGCAACCCTATACTTTATATCTAAAGCAAAATACTTTATTTTGGTAATATGTTCAATATTTATAGAAAATCTTTTAGAAACCGTGCTTTGCACGGGTGTAAATACTAGTATAGAGAAATGAGAAGAAAGAGAATAACTGCTATTTGGGATGAGATATAATATGAAACCAATTAAGAAAGAAGGACAAAAGTACCCTTCCCGCCTTTCGAGGCTATTTTTAATTTTCTACCATCTAAAATTTATTAAATTACCTATTTTTGGAGCATGAAGCATTGCTCAATAATCAAAACATATAATAGATTTCGGCTCATCATGTCAACAGTAGAGACTATGCATTACTTCTTCGTGTTAAGATATCTTCAGTTGTGTAATAATAAATTGATTTCTTTTCGACTGCAAAGCAATCTAAGAGATTCAGATGGTAGGGTGGTGGATGATCCGGAGGATCTTTCTCAGGCAGCTTGTATTTTTTTGGAGCTGTTCACTAATGGTGGTGCTATGGATATGCGGAAGAAAATTTTAACCAAAAGTAAACTTCGTTATACTCTAGAAATTACCCAGCCTAATAAAATGGTCACGTATTGATTTGCTGGCTGACTCCCAAAGCATCAATGAGCATGACCCGAGTAATGAGCTAGCTGACCCAACTCGCGATCTAAATTTGAGTCGAAAGGCATTGCTGACTCGAATCCTGCTGAGATGTCCAAATCTGAGATGAACGGTGTTCTCCACTCGAACCCAACACATTGCATCTCTAACAATCATTCGGTCCCGCAAGGGTTCCCTAAAAGTCATGTATGATTTAATGAATGTCATATCAGCGCCCACAATCCGTCACCCAGTCACCATCGATATTTAATCTCATGTCAATCATAATGATTGTGTGAGCTAGAGCCTTAAAAGCTCCTTGGACGCATCAAAAATCTCACTCTCCTTTCACTATGCAAAGTCGACTCGACCAAAAGATTGCCAGCACATGTAAAATAGGTCTAAACCAGTATTGCGTGCACTCGGTCAAAATTACTAATGTGCTCCCGTAATCCCTCTACAAATGATGGTAACTTCCACCACACCAAGCTAGGTGAAACAACACAAAAAGTCAACAAGACATACTTTGTTTTTGCTCTTCAGATTAACTAGAAAAAGTCATTGACTTGGAACGTCGGAAGACACACCGGGGGAAAAAAACCTATTGTGCCTCTAACCTCTGTTACATGTGTAACGAAGTACATGTTACGATCCACAATGGAAAGATCAACCATCAAGGGAGATTAAGGGACCAGAGGGTTTAACACTCTAATCAAATCACACATTAATTTTTCGACGTAAACACCTGTGAAATGAACCATCAGCTAATGAGCCCATTTACGGTAGAGGAAATCAGAAATACTTTATTCTAAATGTATTCTACAAAAGCTCTAGGCCCAGATGGAATATCTCCTGTGTTTTATCAAAAACTTTGGCATCTTGTTAATAGTGATGTTACTAGCATGTGTACGAATCTTTCAAGGGAAAGTGATTTTTCTAGTGATATAAATCATACAAATTAATATTAATGCTTTGATTCCGAAGATTAAGAACCCAGTACAAACATTAGATTGCAGATAAAATTGGTCTATGTAATGTGATCTCTTATAAAATTGCCTCAGATAATTTGGCTAATAAATCGAAGGTTATCATACCTGATGTTATTTCTGAGTATCAGAGTGGTTTTATGCCGGGACGCCTTATTACTGATAACATTTCATTTGCTTATGAAAGAAAGCACGACATGAATAAGAAGACTCAAGAAAATGTAGGGCATGTTGCTTTGAGGCTAGATGTGAGTGAAGTTTATGATTGGGCGGAGTGGGGTTTCCTTAAAAAAAAACTATATATATTTTTAATTCTGAGTACGTGTTTCGTAGGTTAAGTTTTACAATTCAGAAAGGATTCAGCCCGGGGGATTTCTACCAAAGACGGGGAAGGAGATTCTGCTAAAACAGTGATTCAAGCTATTCCAACATTCGCAATGAGTGTTTTCAAGCTCTCTGACAACGCACGTAACAATATTTTTTAACTTTGGCTTGAAAGTTTTGGTGGGGTCAGAGAAGAATGCTGAAAAGAAGATTCATTGACTTGCTTGGGAGAAATTATGCATTTTAAAAGAATTTGGAGGATTGAGTTTTTGAGATCTTAAAAAAGCGTCTAATTACGCGTCTTGGCTAACCAAGGCTGCTGCTTCTTATAGAACGAGAACTCTATCTGCTTTCAAGTCTTCAAAGCAAAGTACTTTTCGCTATTGTGATTTTTTTGCATGCCAGGGGTCCTCCAAGTTCTTCTGTTCAAAAAAAAAAAAAAAAAAAGGGTGCAATTGAGGACAGACAAGTGCTTGAAATTAAAAGAGGTGCTATTAAATGGTACGAAATAGAGATAAAATAATGGTTTGAGGGGATCCTTGGATTCCTTCCATTCTAAGATTTTCAATTGTAGATGATGGTTTGAAAATAAAGTTTTTAGTGCATGATTTGATTCAGAATGAGAGAAGGTGGGATTAGGTAAACTACTGTTGGAAACTCTTTGATCACGAGAAAACAGTGGATGGTATTTTAAAAATTCCTGTTAATTGGATGAATCGTGAGGACAAGGTTCGAAGTGTAGCTAATTAGGAAGATGTGACGGTTTACTGTACTGAGCGCATGTTATACAACTGAGCAAGATGCTTTGTGTCAATGTGTTAACAACGATGTGGATGATTTAGAAATAATCAATATCAAGTGCTATATGAAGGAAATTGTGTTTGCCCAAAACTTATTTTATCTAGAGTTAGAAGAATACCCGAAAGAACTTTCGGATGCTAATAACTAAGAGGGCTCTTAATTAAGTACCCCAAGACTAAAAGTTGTGTGATGTGCTCCTGAGGAAAGTATTTTTGAAGTTTATTGTTGATACTGCAATAGATGTTGATAAAGATTATGGTGCTATGAGCGTGGAGGTTTCAACTATTGTTGAAAATATGAAGCTAATCAAGGATGAAACCATGTTGATTATTGATATTGAATCTGATGTTAAAATCAAGATTGACGCAATAAAGGCTAGTAAGGCTTGCTTAAATGGCCTTAGTAATATTCTTCAAGAGATTCGAGAACTGAAGTAGAAGTGTCCTCGTTGTTGTTTTCTATTTGTGCATCGTAAGGAAATGAGGTTGCTCATATTTTAGCTAAGTTAGCAATGTTGTTGGAGTGTGATTCTTTTTGGGGAGATATTTTTCCTCCGCGTATGCATATCGACTCTTTTATCCGTTGTATTGCTTCTTAGCATAATAAAATTTCAGTTGCCAGTTCAAAAAATAAAATAAAATAAAAATAAAAGCAATCTAAAGATTGACAGTTTATTGCATGCTTAGTTGGAAATAATATTGACATCCGAAAGCTATATATTGTTGCTAATGTTTTCCAAGTGACCATTGTTTAATCTATATCTTATTTATTGGGCTGAAAATGTCAAGCGAGCTATTTTCTTGTTAATTTTTCTCTAGTGTAAGGAAAGTCTAACTAGTCAACACCTAATCTATTATCTATTACTAGTTATTAGGAAAAAGTTGGACTTTTGGTTACAACTTTTAATTGTCCTCCTATAAGAATCACAATTTCAAAAAATTGAAACATGCTCACAATGTACAATAATTAAAAATCATGAAAAAAGCAAAATTGGAAAAATCAAATTGCTCCCTTTTAACTCCATCCATCGTCTCCACAGGATTCAACCTTGACACATCGCCCCATTGTGCATTACCTCTCACCGTCCTCTGCTCACTGCAAAACTCTAGCCCTAATCTTCGCTAAAAGACACTGTTCATCCGGGTACTCTTCGCTGTCCAAGTTAATAATGACACTGTCCATCTGGGTACTATTCAATTGGTGTCCGAGTTATTGTACATATTGAACCTCGTTGTTTTGACACCAACTTCGACGGAAACCTCTTTTTGACCGCCACTGCTGCGAATGATAACCTTCATCGTCGTCGATCAGCTTCGACCAAGTCGAACCTGCTAGTCGTCATCGTCCTTGCGGCTTCAACCATTATCCAAACCCTACTGCAGTAAATTCTCGCGTTGTGAAACTCTAGCAATCCTCATCGCAAACCTCTCATGTTGTGAAACTCAAGCAACTCCTCCATCATAAACCTATGTATGTTAGCACTGTTAGGCCCTAGAGGGGGGTGATTATGGTCTTATGCTAATCTAATCTGATTTTATGCTAATTAAAACTAATACAAATATATATTCTTGCAAGATAGATATACAAGAGATATAAGCAAGAATAAGCAATATGAACAAAGGAAAATATCCTAGCAATGAGATATACTATGGGATATATGCAAAGATATATAATCACAAGGGTAAACAATCTAAACTAGATAGTGGGCAATATAATCA
The DNA here is from genome assembly GCA_022839385.1 of Asparagus kiusianus. Lineage (NCBI taxonomy): Eukaryota > Viridiplantae > Streptophyta > Magnoliopsida > Asparagales > Asparagaceae > Asparagus > Asparagus kiusianus. The sequence continues at coordinate 5,159 of BQKN01049249.1, read as the reverse complement.
AAAAGCAATATACAAAGGCGATATAAGATATGAATATAAAAGTAAGTGCGTCAATGCAATCACAAACAAACGATATGATTACGGAGTTCAGTCCCAACGACCTACGTCTCCGCTCCTCACCTCGAGGATATCTCCACTATCACAACCGGGTTTTCTATGTTTATCCGAACAACGTTTACACCTCACACTCGGTTTTCTAGTTTACCAAAAAGTCTACAATCAACACTCTTACAATCCCACTCTACACCCTCTAAAGTGTTGGAACTAGACGTGTCTCCCTCAAGTGCTCGGATACAACCTCTCCCTAGGTTCGTCAACCGACGCCACTCCTCTTGGGACGATCCCGGACTCTCGCCACACACTTCTCTTGGTGTACAAGTGTATTACAAAGTGTATCCTCACAATTAGGCTTAATACAATAAATGTTTGTTCTCTACTATGGATGAGAACATAATAAAAGCTCACACTCAATTGTTAAAACTCTCACCAACCCAAATATACAATGTATACAAATACAATAAGCTCAAGTGGGTGTGTGTAAACAATGAGTGAAATCAAATCAACTAAACTCAATTGAAAATACTAGCTTAATGAAAATGATAAACAACAAAGAGTTAATACAAAGCTAGTATTGAGTTTAGAAATTCTTCTCTGAAAAACAAGATGGGGAGATGGATTAAAATGAATCCCAAAGAATGTAGATGATCTCCTCCACTTGTGTAAAACTTCTTCACAAACAAAACTCTTTTAAACAAAACTAAACAAACTTAAACCCTTGTTAAACTCTTGTTTAAAAACTTCTTGGATAGATGTGAAGGATGAGAGCAAGGGGGTATTTATAGCCTCCCAAAATCTCAGCCAAAACCCCAAAGAAAAAGACCAAAAAGCCCACGAATCAGAAATCAAATTCTGTACAAAAATAACCGTTGGAGTGAACGACGGTCGACCGTGAAAATCTCGCGGTCGATCGCGAGCCACTTTCGAAGCTGAGAATTTTCCAGAGACGTTGGCGGTCGACCGTGGCGGTCGACCGTGGGAAAATTCGAGCTGACGATCGACTGTGGCGATCGACCATGAAAGTTTTTGTTTGACTCCGTAGATAAAAACTCAGGTGCGGTCGACCGTGACGGTCGACCGCAAACTGATACATGAACAGAACAGTTTAAAAGTTGATTTTCTGATTTTAAAACCTTATTTAAAAATATCAAATAAATTCAAAAAAATATAAAACTTTGGAAAATGATTGTAGACATGATAATACACATGCTACAAAAATTAGTTTTCAAAAAGGGCTTCCCAAAAGAAAAATATTATTATTTTGCAAAATAGTCCAAAAATGTGAACACATGAGTTTTGATATTTTAGCTTAACCATGTTTTGAAACATTACAAAATGATTTTGTAGACTTAATAAAAGATGTATATGATTATTATTAAGTCCGTAAACAAATAATACAATATTTTCACAAAATTGCATATTCTATGCAATATATACGAAAACACAATAGAGTATGAAATATGTAATTTCATATATATAAACACAAAAAACCCAAAATACATGTATGTATATATATAACTATATATATGTATAGAAACAAAAACTTTATATATAACTATATATATGCATAGAAACAAAAACTTATGTATATATATATAACTATATATATATATACGAAGAAACCAATAAATGTGTGTGTATAGATGATTGAGTTTAAAGTACTAACACACATAATATAAAACCTAAACAATATTACCCAAGCTTGATCTTGATCTTCATTGTAGCTCAACTTGGTAATCTTGGATGAAGCTTGAACTTGGATATTCAACTTTGAATAGCAAGGCTTCACCCACTATTCCGCCAACCTCCATTTGATATGATCGCGAATGCTCGATTCCATCCATCCTCCAATACGTTGTTTGCCTAGAATAAATACGAAAACATAAACACTAGACAAACAATATTAGAAGTAAATTGTTTGTTAAACATCACCAAAATAAGAAGGCTAACAATCTCCCCCTTTTTGATGATGACAAACAATTTACAAAAAGGATATATGCATAAAAGGAAATGAATATACAAAGTATAATATATCATGCATATAAACAAGAAAGAATATACTCATAATATTTCTCCCCCTTTGACAACATCAAAAAGGGAAAAATCATATAGATGAAAGAGAGCGAAAGCTCCCCCTATCAATATGCATGGGTGAATATAAAAATATAGGGATTGCTCCTCCTATCAAAATGCCTCATGAATGTATGAAATGAATGCTAAGGCATACATATGTGAGAAAGCATATATTAAAAACATGTTAAACATAACTCACATACAAAAAAAGATAATAAGAGCACATATAAATATGTTAATATGAAAGAAGTGTCTCATTACACAATTTAAAAACATAGTGTATAGATTTATGAAATCAAAAGAAAGAACATGAGAATCACGTAGAAAGTTTTCAAATCAACCAAATGAAATCATAAATCAAAGTGTAAGTCCAAAAACAATGTTTGATCAATAAAGAAAACTTTCTTTGTAGGACTTGATCAAACCACTCATAGAATACATTATAAAGCATATTTGAAATTTGAATCATCTACTTGTTCTTATATAATGAATTCAAAAGAACAAATCAAAGAAAAATTTTCATAGTTCAAAAGTAACATACAAAAATTATGAACTATGGATTTTTAAAAAAATCATTTTTAAGAGTATAAAACCAAACCATCATTGATTTTTAAAAATCAAGAGAGACAACTATATCTAGCTCTTGAGCTAGTAACAACTCATATAAACATTTAAGCATCCGGTAAACATGATTTGGGAATAAACACCCAATAAATCCGGAGGGTTATATAAATACAAACCTCTCATAAAAAAAACCAATAATCATGAAAATAAAAGAATTTGACCAATAAAAGGAATTGTTTTCATAAAAGTTTAAAATACATTTTTCAAAACCAAGAAAAAGAAAAATAAAAACACAAATTCTTAGTTTAAAATCAAATTTTTTTTGGTACCCAAGTATTCTTGGTACCAAAAGGTTTAGGGACATGACCCCTATCATTCAAGCTCAAAGCCCTAGGGTTATGAACCTATTTGGGCGCATTTAGTGCACGGGTCCGATCATAGTAATAATTATGCAAATGACCCATTCGATTGCAATAAGTGCAATGAAGATGATGCATTTGGTTATGTTGACCATGTGGATGTGCACAAGGAATGTTTGCAAATAAAGATGGTCTTTTAAGATTATTTTACAAATGAGAAACATTTTAAAATAATGTTGGTCTACTTGAAATATTTTGTGATTTAGAAACTTTTCGCAAATCAAAACAAAACTTAGCTAAGTGACCAACTCTACCACAAAAATCACAATGATATACATTAGCATGCTTATGATGAACAATGGGTGCATGTGTGTGTACATGTGATGCAGAGACTTGATGAGATGCACAAGGAGCATTGACATTTTTATATTTGTGTGCATCATAGCAAAATTTAGCTAAATGGCCTTTACGATCACAAATGGAGCACTTGTAAACTTTACTATACAAGTGTGCATAGTGTTAGGTGATTTATAAATTATAGCACTAGATTTAGCACACTTGTCCATAAGTTTCTTATGATTATCAATGCATGTGTTAAAAGTTGAATCTAAGCATGATATGCGATTTTTCAAAAGATTCAATTTATTATTGGTCACAACATCATTGATAATAGAAGTAGAGCATGTATGGTTATTCTTAAAAGAATCAAATTCATTTCTAATGCATTCTACTTCTAGTATGACATCTTTATTAGCATGAGTTAAGCTAGAAATGGATGAAGTTAATTTTTTATTTTCCAATTTTAACATATCATTAATTTCTTTAAGAGCAACATTTTCTTAAGAAATGATATCAAAATTGGAGGCTAGCTTCTCATGATCGGATTTTAAACTAGCATGCTTGCTTTTGAGATCAATAAAATTATTTTATAATTTAGTGTAGGCATGCCATAATTTCTCATACGCACAAGCGAGTTCATCAATAGATAAATCATTATCAGAATCGGAATCGCTTACTACACAAGAATTATCCTCTTGTGGCCGTGTGCATGATGCTCCACATGAACTTGAAGAAGAATCCTCCAAAGCTTGTCGGATTGCCTCCAAGTCTCCTTGATGTACTTTAATAAATTTTCAAAGTTTGTAAGCACTATCAAAATGAATAAATTTGTTAGAAAAGGATGAGTCAAAAGCGTTAAGTAAAAATTCTAACAAAAGCTTGTTCATTATAAACATTTTATTATCATGATCGTTCCACTTGGATTTCTCCAATGTGGGCACAATATAAGCACAATCAATAACTTCCCATAAGTTAATATTTCTAGATTCAACAAATATTTTAAATTTTGAGCATCATTGAGCATAAGGGAAATTTCTAAATTTTGGAGCAATATTTGGATCATAGCCTAAACGAAATACATTTATATTCATGAAATATATGTGAATATATGCAAGCAAGACAAAAGCAATTATAACTAAATTAGCACAACAAGATAACTTGGATCTTTAACTCAATGTGATTAGACCTTAAATCAAAGAGCACCAAGCTCTAATACCAATTGTTAGACCCTAGAAGGGGGGGTGATTAGGGTTTTATGCTAATCTAATCTGATTTTATGCCAATTAAAACTAATACAAATATATATTCTTGCAAGATAGATATACAAGAGATATAAGCAAGAATAAGCAATATGAACAAAGATAAATATCCTAGTAATGAGATATACTATGGGATATATGCAAGGATATATAATCACAAGGGTAAACAATCTAAACTAGATAGTGGGCAATATAATCAACAAGTAATATACAAAGGCGATATAAGATATGAACATAAAAGTAAGTGCGTCAATGCAATCACAAACAAACGATATGATTACGGAGTTCGGTCCCCACGACCTACGTCTCCGCTCCTCACCTCGAGGAGATCTCCACTATCACAACCGGGTTTTCTACGTTTATCTGAACAACGTTTACACCTCACGCTCGGTTTTCTAGTTTACCGAAAAGTCTACAATCAACACTCTTGCAATCCCACTCTACACCCTCTCAAGTATTGAAACTAGACGTGTCTCCCTCAAGTGCTCGGATACAACCTCTCCCTAGG
>BQKN01049218.1:0-10607 GCA_022839385.1 Asparagus kiusianus | reverse complement strand
AAAAAAAAAAAAAAAAAAAAAAAAAAAAAAAAAAAAAAAAAAATCCTTTTATTATGTAGAACTCAAAAAATTTTGAAAATATTATCGACGATAATATTTTCAAAATTTTTTGAGTTCTACATAATAAAAGGAAGAGATAAGAAAATCAAAGAATAAAAGTTCAAAGAATAAATCTACTCTATAAAGTATGGAGAAGAATTATGCTACAAGAATTAAAATAAATCTACTCCACTAAATATAAAACAAGAAAAGAAAATCTTAAAACATGTCATTCTTAAGAAAAAGGTAAAAATAAAAGCTTACATTGCAAAGAGTTGGCCCCTTAATGTTTCATTCAAAAAGAAGAAAAGAAAATTTTAAAGTAGAAAATATATTATTTATTATAAACAAAAAGTTCTAATTTTTGGAAGGTCATCTCAATTAAGAGCAACCCTCCTCTCTGAATGTAGTTTTTTTTACAAAAATTTTTTACAAATCAAACCCTCATTCTATGTCCCTTTTTATAGATTACACAAATCAATATTAGCCATTACATCAAATTTAGCTCCAAGTTACAAAATTTCAGCCTTCAATATGTAACTACTTATTGGGTATTAATATTGGTATTGATATTGGTATCAATACTTATATCTGTGCCCTTATAGATACAGGTACCAATACAAGTATGGATACATGTATCAATATTGCTATTGATACATTTATCGATATAGGCATTGATACTTCTTTAGTTTTGATTTTTTTGCTGAATTATTGGTTCTTTTATTTTGGCTTCCATGAGCTTCTTTTGGCATGAACTAGGGTGTTAATAAGATTGAAAAATAACGGCTATTGGTTCTTTTGAGCTCTTATTGATTAATCCTTCATTACGTATCAATTAAGATTAAAAATATTGTTAGTAGACATATTTATTCGAATAAAATAGATCATGAGTGTATGAAAGTGTAATAAAATATGATGATTACTCAACTTTCCTGAGTTGGCAACTGCCATGATTTGTCAGCACAAACGTTCTTACCAAATTAGTATAAACTGGTTATGTTGGCTCTTGTGAGACAAAGAGAGCCACAACATTAATAAACATTGCTATTTTCTCTTGACCTATGCTTACCTATATATTTGGCTACCTTAGGTTATTTCTCTTCTAGCAAATCAACATTATTGAGCATCCTAAGTTTAATTGTCTTTCTATGGCATGCTCTCCGATACTTTGATTAAAAATTTCACTCACAGATTCAAAGCCTATATGTATTGCTCCTTGAGTGAAATTGCATTAGAGTGTTTTCGATTTCTTAGAAACATGCTTGCTTGCTTCATCTCTTAGCAGAGATTTTGCTATATTTTCATTTACTTCTTGCATACATCTAGAGTATCATTTATTCTTGTGCATTTACGTTGTTTTTAAGTGTTGTAGATTTACATTGTCTTAGTTCTCACCTTTGGTGTAAAGAACATCATATTTCACATTGTCTAAGTGTCCAAAAAGTGTGAGCGTGAAAGAGGGTTGAAATCCAGTGCCTAGGTTTGTGTGATTAGCAAGATAAAGAGTGAAAGTCTACTATGTTTTTGTCCAGATCATAACCGCCATTTATTTGAACTTTATTCTTTTTCCCTACACCTAATAACAAAGAGCACATAAAATTTATAGGCTAAAATATCAAATTGACATATAAAGGGATATCATTATACCATTTTGGTGCATAAACTGACGCCGATTGCACTAGCGTAAAAAATAACAAAGTTGTATGATTAGGCATTTCCGATCACCGATGGTAATTTATTAGCATGAAAATTAAGAGATTTTTACATATGTATCCCTCGGATAACTCATATTTTTAGATTTAGCCCCAAGCTTTAAATTTTGTAGAACAAACCCATCTCTATGTTTGGATTTATCCTCAAGTTCTGATATTTTGTAGAATAAACTCTAGCATATGATGCCTAAAAAAATAATACAGCTATGAAGCCAAGCCCTAATTATCAAAAAAAAAGAGAGAGAATTAGGGTCAGAAGCAAAATACAATCGATAATTTTCATAACAAGGAGAGATATAAGCATCAAGTCTAATCCATATATAATCCGAATTTGAGGTAGAAATTATAAGAAAAATAATCTAAAATTCTCAGCAAAAGAAAGAGAGAGACTTCACCTTTGAAGAGGATCAAAGTTTTCCCGCGATTGGGGAACTGGATGCTAGGGATCAGCAGTAATTTTTGAGGGCTACCGATTAGGCAGAGGGTTTCGAGGATGATGTGGCCTTACAATTTAAACAATGGTGCACGGGGGATTTGGGGCTAGCGGCGAAGTCCGACGCCGGCGCACGAGGGATTTGGGGGCAACGGCAAAGTCCGATGTGGTGAACTCCGACGGGGCGTACGGGGGATTTAAGGGCAACCGCAAAGTCCTACGAGGGATTTGGGTGCAGCAACGAACTCCGACGGGGCGCACGGGGGATATGGGGATTTGGGGGGATTTGGGATTTGTAATGAGAGAGAACGAACGGGGGATTTAGGGGGTTTTGTTTTTTTCCTCTTTTTCACGAAAATAAGTGAGGGAAATATCCCTCCACAGGTTTTGACGACGCAGATGAATAAAAGCATCATTAAAAATAGACTTTTAGCGACGCTTACCTACTCGTCGCAATATATGCACACTATTAGCGACGCCAGCCCTAAAACGTCACTAAAAATATATATTTTTGCCAACAAAAATAAAAAAACATGGGGAAATCCATACAATTTTACCGATGCTAAGTTAAAACATCGCTAATAATATATACTTTTAACGATACTATTTATAAACATGGGGGAAAATATATGTTTCGCCGACGCTAACTAAAATCGTCGGGAAAAATATAATTTTTGGCAACGTATTTAACCAAGCGTCGGGAATAAGCATTGGGAAAAGTACAATTTGTTGTAAGGTTGGATGGCAAGCTAGATGATATTGAAGAGAATGTTTGGAAGAAGATGAATTGAACGACGTGTGGTGTTATTAGGTTTTGTTTAACACAAGATTTGAAGTATGATGTGATGAATGAGACTTCTGCAAAGAAGATTTGGGAGACCCTTGAGAGCAAGTATTTGACCAAGGGTGTGGAAAATCACTTGCATTTGAAGAGGAGGCTTTATCGCTTCCAATTGAAGAAGGGAACCTCCATTAGTGATCACATGACCACTACACAAACTTCTTGAGGATTTGGCGAATGTGGATGTTATGATTAAAGACGAGGACAAAACGTTGTTGTTGTTGAGTTCTTTACCGGATGAGGAATACAAGACCTTTGTTCTTACCCTAATTAATGGGAAGGCATCCCTTTCGTATAGTGAGGTCACCGCTGCACTTGTGAATTATCAGCTTCGAAAGAAAGATAAGGAGGCTTAAGTTGAGCCAGTAGCGGAGGCATTGGTCGCAAGAGGAAAGAATCCAAACTGAAAGAATTAGAAGTCACAGTCTAGAGTAGGGCGTCCTACAGTTAGAAAAGATCAGTGTGCTTGGTGTAAGGAGACTAGTCATTGGAAGAAAAATTGTCCAAAGCTCGACAAATGGATGAAGAATAAGCAGAAGGGAAAAGGGAAGCAACCATCATCAGAAGCAAACATCATTATATCGGATGGTAATAGTTCTGATACTTCTATTTATTCGTTTGCTATCAGTCCTACAGGTAACTATTTGGAGGAATCTGAGTGGATGTTGGATAGTGGTGTGACCTATCATGTGTGCCCTAGGAGGGAATGGTTTTCTAGTTTTGAGAAACTGAATAGTGGTGGGGTGTATATAGGAGACAACCGTGCATGCTAGATTTTAGGATAGGAAGAACATCAAGATGTTTGACGGGACTGTTAGAGAGTTATATGATGTGAGATATGTTCCTTTCTTGAGGAAGAACTTAATCTCAATTAGAGCTTTGGTTGGAGAGAGTCTGAAGGTTCATATTGAGGATATGGTCCTCAAGATTGTAGACGACTCTTTGATTGTGACGAAGAACGTCAGGAGGAATAACATGTACTATTAGAATGAAGATACAGTGATAGGTGGAGAGCTGATGACTTCTGTTGATTCGACTAGACTACGGCATTTGAGGCTTGGTCATTCCAAATTTGATTTGATGGGTGCAACGATCTGCAATTTAAAATCCAGTGAACACTTTGGTATGAGCAAGAAGACCAAGGTGCAGTTTGGCACCTCTATTCACTACATGGAGGATCTTTCAGATGGGGTTTACATGGATGTTTGGGGGCCTTCTAAGGAGGCATCATTGGGAGAAAATAGATATTTGGCTTTCTTTGTTGGCGGCTGTTCTAGGTGTGTTTGGCTTGTAACTAAATTACCTTTGGATAAACTCCTAGTAGTCTCTAACAGATTGAAGAAGTGTGAGATTGGCAGAAAGGTGTAGGTATCTCATTCAGGTTTTGGTGGGAGGTACAAAATGGACCTGTTTCTATTTTGGAGCCGAGCTCACGGCATTTTGAGACACTTCGTTAGAAAGGAAATATTGGGGCAACTAGATATGGTAGAAAAATTTGAGAATCATGTCTTGTTGGAGGAGGATCGGTGTTTGTTATCAAGCAATAGTCTACAGAAGAGTTTCTGGACTAAGACTTCGATATATTTGGGTCATCCTATTAAAAAGTTATCAACTGCTGTGATTGGAGGTAAAACTCAATTGGATATTTGGTCTAGTAATATCACATTGGATGAGGCTTCGATGAGGGAGTCTATTGACTCTCAGCAGGTGGAGAGTTTTGGACAGATCATAGAGGTATCATAGCAGGTGGAGAGTGATGCTACTTCACATTGGGTGGAGACTACTCTCCATATTCCAGATCATTCTGTATTGTTTGGGATTCCAGCTGAAGTGACACAGTTTGGGAATAAATTGGTTTTGGATACAGATGATGAGCTGGATTTTGAATCGAGTGCAGCTGATAGATATAGTTTGGATATGGCTATTGATTTACCTCAGGTGGAGGTGTTTGATTCGTTACACTTTGAGACCATTGGAGGTGCTATCAGCCGCAGAATTGATGATATTGAAGGAGGGTTGAGAATTTTTCTATTGGATTAAGGGCCTAAGGAGGCTATTTTGGTGAACTACATGAATGCTTGAATCCCTGGGCAAGCGGATACGTAGACAGTTATTTAAGATGTAACCGATTTGAGAGTAGGTACCAACATTGGAGAGTATTCGCATTCTCATTTGGGTCTCCACTTGTTGTGGATTGAGTCCATTGTCGTGAGTCATTTCACTTCTTACTAGACACAACAAGTCAGTTATTTGTTTTGGTTGGTGTCGGCTCGGTTTTGAGAAAACTTCACCGAGGTGGAGAATTGTGAATGCATTTTGCTTCGTGGGGGGCACTGATATCCCTTTCCGTGTTTTTCTTTAGGGGGCCACTGATCCCTTTCCACGTGAGATAGCTGCCCACATCAATTTGCAGTGTTTTGTTTTTTTATAAATACCAGCGCATCCACTCTTCTTAGTTTTTGGTGCAAGTGCAGAAGAAAAAAAACGCTGCTGTCTCTTCTAAGGTTTCGAGCAAATACGAGTAGAGGGGGGAAATCAGCAGCTTTTGTTCTCTCTTTTCTTGGGAAGCTGTGAAAAGGCAGAGGGTTTTCTTGGATTGTGTTCAACAAGAAAAACAGAGCCTCTTTTGGCTCTTTTGAGAGAGAGATTGTGAGGGTTTTGAGTGTTTGTTTGAGGGGTTTTATTTGTGAGATTTGTGTGATTGTAAACATAATTTGTACTCTATCCCTCTAATAGTAGATCCCCCTTCTTGCCCCATGCATGTAGGCAACTTGTCGAACCACGTTAAAATTGATTGTTTCGTGGTGTGATTTCTAATAGAGAGTTTATGTTCCCTCGACAAGTCTGTCCTAGAACCGATGAGAGGAAGAGCTGATATCCCACTTTGTTGAGATATCGTGCTTTTGGCTCTTGTTTCCTTTGTGAAACAGGGATTTAGTTGAGATCTACTCTCTTGTCGAGCACCAGAGGTGCTACCGAAAATTTCAAGGATCATCAAATTTATTAATCATTATGTCCCTCACCTTAATGAGCTGCTTCCACATCCAAGAGTTATTTACTTTAGATTGCACTTGTCATATTATTGAAGCTTGTAAGTAATTGTCATGTATCCATTTAATCCAAAGCAAATCTTGCTTGAGGTGAATCATCTATAGGAGCTTGATGGCGGCTACATATTTCCAATTTTTAGTTGAATATAATCCCTGACCCCCTTTCTTCTTCTCCTGGTAAACGACATTCCAAGATAACAAGTGAATTTTCTGACCCCAGAGAAAAGAAGAGCACAAGCTGTCTATTTTTTTTTCCAACACTCTAATTGGAGTGAGGTGATTTCTCTGTTTCCAGGTATTGGCCAAGTTCTGAATGGCTGGTGCAGTTTTTCCTCTTGCCCATCCTTATCTTTAATGTCTATCCCTGCTCAGTTTCTAGCATGAGTTCTACTATATATAACTCCTTTTAGTTGGGAAAACCCTCAGCAATTTGGAGCAGAAAGCCATCCAGAATCACACAATGAACTTTTATAAAGTGATGAGTGACTGTCTGGACGCTATCCTTGAAGGGGAGGAAGTCCACAATGGCCATATTCATGGTGTCTTGAGCAAACAAATTGAGAGTGTAGAGTTGGTCCATGGAGGCAGGGAAGTTGTTCATGCTTTGTAATAAATCATACAAGAGTTTCTTTGCATTCTCGAGGCACGTGATAGAATTTTGTTTAAAGACTCTTCAAAGTAGATTGAAGTAACCATCTACGACTTGTCTGCGCAAGCTTCTTGCTAACGGGTGAATATCAAGCAAGAGTTATCTATTATATTTTGTGAAGTCAAGGGTCTCTAGACCGGCATCAATGAAATGGATGAGGAGAATGACCGTATCACAATGGAAAGGAATTTCGCCCTCATAACTAAATGTCATGTGAAAAAGGAATATTAGAAGACCATCGAAGCTTACAAAGCTACTCAGGCTACAATCTTGGAATCCAAAAGAACCTTGGTGACTAGCTGTTTAGCAATTATCCATGCAGATGTCAAGTTAGTCTGACTTCATCAACAACTTGAACAAGATAATGAGATGCATATTATGAAGGGAAGAAGGTTCAGGAGCTTCAGGCTTAATCAGGAAATATTTCAACTATTTCTGTTGACCAATTATGGTGATGGGCAAAGGCTAAGGCAAGTGGATCCATGGTCATCCTAAGTGGAGGTCATAAGATGTCTCTGCATTAATCACATGGCAAGTAACCTCAGAACTGATGTCTCCGATCTAGCTTCTGAAATGGATATTTCCCAAAAAAATCATTGGTACTCAAGTTAAATCCATAGATGACTGTGCGTGATATTGATAGTCAATGAGTAAAGCTATTGAGGACGTTTAGTACTCTCCATGGCATGATGATTAGCATGGACCCTGGGTCAATTTTGTCACGCTCAATTGGTATAGGCTTTGTAGTATAGAGGCTAATGATGATTGATCATATGTGCGAGCATGTCTCCTAGACTAAAGATTATGCTCAGCACTTCTTTTATCACTTGGTGGTAGTGTGTACACATTGGTTCAAGTCATTCCTTATCCAAGACCATCAAAATTCAGTAAGGAACACACACCATTATCTAGAGCATCATTGAGTACCATTGAAGTTTCACGAGAGAGACATAGCGACTCATATTTTATAATCTTGGCTAGTTTGTTAGCCAATTGGGCCATGACGTGAAAGTGGAATGTCTTATTGAAGATATTCTTTTGTCATAGTCTTGACTATGAGGCACAACTGTCTGCATTGACATTCCCACCTATTGAGAATCATCATAGATAAGCTTTCCCTAATCTTATTCATGTTGGTGTAGCTTGGGACCCCAAGGCTTCTTCTTCGTGATCAAAGTAAGTGAGGCTTGCAACTTCCTCCTCATCTTCTTTGTTAATGATGAAGATGAACTTGGTAGCTCTGTGCTAACTCCTCTGAGACTCCTTGCCCGTTGTGGTAGATGTTCATTTGTTGTCTTTGAGTAGATCTGGATGGACCCTCACGAGTTCTCACATTTTGAGAGCAAGTGAGATAAGACCTCTAGCTTCTAGCTTGTGTGAATCTCTATTGATCACTTTTATATGAGCTTGTGGAATCAGACCACCTCTCTTGTACTATTACTTCAAGCATATCCTTGAATCGAAATGAGACTGATTTTTCAGCTACCTTCTTCTCTATATTGTTGAGCTCAACAACCTTAGCATTGGCTAGTGTTTGGATCTGATTCTCGAGGATGAAATAGTCTTGGGTAGTATTTTTGACAAACTGGTGAAAGGGACAGTAGTTTGGGTCATTAGCGCTCCCCGCTTTTGAAGGTTGTATAATGTCATAAAGGACAAGCATGCCCCCCTACCTGAGCATGTTGAATATCTTAATGACCTAGTCATCTTAGAAGCGGTATTGCCTCTAAGAGAACTTTTTTTTAGCTTGACAAGTGGATTGTTTTAAGCTTTTCTTTTGTTGCCACTTCAACGTCAGTGCTGCAAGCACTTCAACTATTAGTGTCTCTTTGCCCTTGGACCATTGTGGATTTTGTCCACTTTATGCTCCTTTCCATCCTTACGAGGACAAGGATTGTGCTTGCATTTCTTCAGCTTCATGTCATCTCAGAAGGTTTTCAAAAATCTCAGTTTGTTCTAGCTATTCAGCTCATCCTTTAGGCTTAATTGCTCCTAATGCATTGTTTTGCCCTGGCTATATAAAATGTTTTCCTGACATGTCTGTGTCAGAAAATACAGTGGCAACAGGAAAGGAAATCTCAACACAAGACTCCTAAACTTCTCAATGAAATCACGGACTCTGTTTTTATATTTCTTACAAGAGGGCATCCATATGTGTCTCTATTGCTAGCCTATAGAACCATGCTAGGTGTTTCCACTTGAAGTTAGCCCATGATTTTATGGAGTTGAATATAGGGTTCTAAACCAGTCAAAGGTGGCCCTTAAGGTTTTGACAAATAGCCTAGTCATGACCTTGTCATTATTCTCCCTTGCTAGGGCTTCAAATTTTATCTGCATATTCTCCATAAGCTTTGCCTCCATTGCTACTAGAGACACTACAGCTGCTCATTTTATTTCATGATCAATACAGCAATTGGAATGCTTTATATGATTTTAATTGTTGCCTGAGGGTGACATGGCACTATGACTGGTCAATTGACTACTCCTATTGATGGTGCAGGGATTGTCCCAGTACCTAGAGTGACTATATATGCAGTGATGCCTACAGTCACATTGTCATATGCGACATTAATCTCTTGCGGGCTGACTCTAGTACCTATGGTAACAATTCTACTCCACAAGTTTGTCATCTAGAGGGCAACTAACTGTTGAACAGAATTCTGGAGATCATTAAGAGCATTTCACTAAGCCCAGTATGCCTATTCTTGGACCAAGAACATCCACAACAGATCTTCCAAAGTTAGAGTGAGAGTTGTCCCACAAATGTCAGTGCCATTTTCATTTGGCATTAGACCTTTGCTACTGTTTGTTGGTGTGGTAATGTCCTCGTTGGGAATAATGGTTTCTTAACCCATGCCATCCCTATTGTCCCCTTTGGTCCTAGCACCATGTGATCTTAGCATCGCATACTCTTAACATTATGTAAACATGTGTTAGTTTATTTTCGAGCAGTTTTGATCTGATTTTGCATCCTTATCCCCTTGCCCATGTTCTCATGTTGAACCCATTAGCCATGTTGAATAGCAATTTTCCCTCTATGGCCCCATCATGGCGTTACAGGGTAGTTAATCAATGGTTCGATATTTTTACCCATCTCCATTGCCAAAAAAAAAATCAACGGATGAGAATGAAAGTAGTGGTCTCTTCACATATCTTCTCTTTTCTTTTTCTTTTTCTTTTTCTTTTTTTTTCTTCTTCATCTTTTTTTTTTTTGTAGAGGAGAGAATCTAAATCCATTAAATTGGTGTGCTCAAATTTTAGTATCATGTACCATTGCATTTTTACTATTGATCCTATATAGAGAAGATTTTTTCCTTATGAACCCAAAGTCTTATGTACCCATGCTAACTCAAACCCCATGTAATTCTATATCTCCTCTGCACCCAAAATATAGCACACATTGTGCATAGCTACATATTATTCCAATCGCAAGATCTCTAGTTTCTTTGCATAATTCCATGCTAATTAAGAAGGAAAAACTAAATGTGAAACTGAAAAGGGTATTTTCTTAAATACAGTGTGACAGGGTCGAGGGTTATGAAATTTGGTCTCCTCAGTCAAAAGCTAATGCAAAGCAATATGTTTTAATAAAACTTTTATACTTTGCACACCGAGGAGATAACTTTTGGATGACTACCGCATGGCCAACCTCTTCTCCAACTTGGAGCACCATTTGGAATGGTAGATACCTAATTAAAATAGGTAGTAAATTGAGGATTATAAATGGAAGAAGTATTTTCTATATGGAAAGATACTTGGGTTTCAAATCTCTTCCGTTGCATCCCCCCCCCCCCCCTCATAACCCTCTCTCACATAACATTGAATTTGTTCTGATCTCTGTTAAAGTAAGAGAGAGAGAGAATCTTGGGTAAATTTCCCTTGA